>JAGYHZ010000119.1:0-16952 GCA_024244195.1 Ascosphaera aggregata | reverse complement strand
CTTGATGTCGACTTTTTCGTTATCAGATGAGGAAGGCAGTATTACATCTTTGACCGAGCCACTTCCAGTACTTGTCGACAGAAGGATCGAGAGACTTTATACCACGAGGGAGTATCTTTATGAGTTGCGACAGAAGCATAAGAAAAGTTCATGGAGAGAACTTTTTCGGCTGGAAACTACCCGGGATTCGGCTCTGGGAATGCAAGGAGAGATAGCAAAGTTGACGACTTTGAATTCGTACGCGGAATAAATCGGTGAATCTGTTTTGATGGCGATAAGGGGTGTCCTAATTGCGCGGTCTAGTCATCATGTATTGGCATTTACAGGTGTTTTTTCCCCAACGAATGTTATGTTTTCTCAGGGTGTCTGTCTCCTTTGTACTGTACGTTTTATCCTGTCTGCTGGACTCTTTCATCTTTTTGCGACAGAATTGGAGTTGTATCCCTCGATGTCTCTCATTGAGGTGTCATGTTTTCTCTGCGATTAGACATTTGATAGTCTAGTACGATCTCTCCTTCATTTCTTGCCCAACTCGTAGTCTTCTCTTATCCTCACGCTTGCCGGTCATCATCATTTCATTCGGGGGCAGACGCATTTTCTCTGTCGAGTGGTTTCATAGTAACAAGTCTGTTTTATACTGTCAGCTCGTCGTATAATGACTAACCTGTTTTTTTTTAGAATTGATTGTGGCTACTAATCACGTGATTGGGACCGTTGCAGGCCTCCAATTGCTATCAGGACAAGTTGCGAAATGACAACTATTAACCGACGACAGTTGACGACAAGACAGCAAAGGAACAATTGTCTCAGGAAGATCTTTTGTTTTTTGAGGTTGACCTGCAGAGTTTTCTGACTGCTTTTCCATATACCAGCTTATTCGCCCGACGAAAGGCAACAAGAGGGGAAGGAAGAAGGCAGGACCACCGTTTGCGCAAGTCGAAGCTCTTCCCGACATTCACATGGCTCAGCCATCTCCAGAACAAATTGCTGCAATGCGCCAGCAGTTTCTTGCTGAGGCAGCAAGGAGGGGTATGACACCGGAGCAGTTTTCTGAACTGCAACGACAGCAGGTCGTGAATGAAGCCGCGAAACATGGTCTTACTCCCGAACAATTTATTGAAAAATTGAAGGAGCAAGCGCAACAACAGATGCGCGCTCAGATGGCTGCTCGAGCTCAAGCGCAGGCTGGTGCTGAAAACGTACCAGGGCAGGCTCAAGGTCCAGCGCAGGCGGCTGCGAAACAGCAGCCACAACAACACCAAGTTCAACAGCAGGTGCCTGTGAATGCTGGCGCCTCAGCAAATCCGCAAGCTATCGCTGTTGCCAATTTTTTGCGATCCCAGAATCTGAAACCCAGGTCTTGCATTCTTGATGGGCGGAGGAGAGAACTTTTCAAAGGTACGATATGACTTATCATTCGGGAATTGCCCTGATATCTCAATTCTCCCTGTAAAGTTACCTAACATTGCGATTCAGTCAAGCGTGCTATCCGTGCTCTCGAGTCCGACGCTTACAAGAAAGCGCAACGCAAAAACCCAAATTTACTGCCACCAGTCACTGACCGAGCATCTGCCGAGAATACTTTCAAGCTCCTTCCTTTGTCCCTCTTGGCTCTCCGTGTCAGCAAAGTCTCATCGGCTACCCAGCATAATCAAACAGGAGGTGGTCAGAAACGTGTCAAAGGATTTTGGAATGTCAAAATTGAACAGCATCAAGAGGTTGAGCCTCTTATGCATTACGTGTGGTTATACGATGGTCCGCAATGGAAGCAGAAGGTCATGGCAGTACTCACACTGCTAGGTATCATTGCGGTGGTCATGTTCCCGTTGTGGCCGGTGAAGATGCGTTTGGGAGTTTGGTATCTTAGTATGGGTGCCATGGGTCTACTGGGTCTTCTCTTCGCCATGGCCATTTTCAGGTTGATCTTATTCTGCGTGACTGTGTTTGTGGTCCCGCCTGGTTTGTGGCTATTTCCCAATCTCTTCGAAGATGTCGGCTTCTTCGAGAGTTTCATACCCGTGTGGGGATGGCAAGAGGTAGGCCCTTCATCGTTTTGTATAATATCCAATGCTCGAGTTCGTTTGACTGACACTTATCTCGCAGGCCAAGAAGAAGAAGAAGAAATCTAGGAAGGTCAGTGAGGCTAAGATAGACAAGGCTCCCACGGTGCAAGCAAATGCAGTGTCAAGTGTTTCGTCCACAGCGGAAGCAGCAGCTACACTCGCAGCAGAGAAACCGCAAGGCACCATGACGAAAAGGAACCTCGCAGCCTCCGTTGAGGATAGTACTGAGTGAAGCACTGAGTTGATCAAGCAATGATTGTCATTTACACAAATGTGAGAGTCATCCGACTTGCTTGAATTTGATTCAAACGTTAACTAGTGCTCTTATAAGATCACTTATACGTACATACGTTTCGAGGGCACCATCTCGGTCATTACTATTTCTATGGCAATCCAGATCATTTCTCAATGGCCTTCGATCAGGCGCAGTACCGTAGTTTCATAGTCATGCAACAGATTGCCATGATATGAATTGCCTACTAGGCAATTCAGCATGTGGTCGTTTGCAATAGGCTTGACAGTGAGCCTGACTTCTTAGAAAGCATTGTACATACTGACTTGTTTTGCCCTGATCTCATCTGATTCTGTGATCTTGTCCCCAGCGCCCGGTGGTATAATTAGTGGTACCGCTAACGGCTCATTAATGGTGGTGGCTTTTCGGTCTTTTGCTACTTCTAATATATCAATGCTTGACCGAGAGAAAGTTGACTGTCCAGAGCGTCGTCTAGCTTCGAGTGTAGCACGTGGTGAGCCTCCGCGCAGACCGGGATTATGAGCAGCGGTTGAGGGTGTCACCGGAAGCGGAGCACATGGCGGAGGTGCAGGTGGCAAGCCTATAGCAGCTTGCATCCTCTTTGGTACCCCTGGAAGAGGGCAGTCTGGTGGTGGAGCAGGAGGACCCAAACTCATGAACTGCATTGACCTGGATCTGACTAATTGGTTGGAGGCAAATCGCTCCGAGGAGGGGTCGTCCTTTAGACGGTATGAGTAGCTATTGCTTACAGAACGCATCTTTGAAGGAGGCAATGGCGGTTCCGAAGGGCCCGTTCCAGTTGGGAAGCTGGAAGATGGTCTTCGGGGTGGTGGATCTGCGTCAATGATGCCGCTGCGTGGAGTTTCCAGTGCAGCCCAACTTGCCCGTTTTGGCACATCCGACGGTACAGATGGAGACTTGGGTAAAGTAATTTCATCGGTCGTCGAATTCAGAACGGCATCAATAAGTCCATGTCTGCTAGTAGTATTTCCCCAACTGGATCGTCTGGTATTATTGGAGAAGGGAGTACCAAGATAAATGCTGTTGGGAGTTGGCCAGCGGGCCTGATCAGTTGAATTCGGTTGATTTATGGGATCCTCGTCCAGCGTCTCTGGTATGTGTGGAGGTGGCTTATTGTAGAATTTGTACCCCTGAGACATAACTAGTGGCGGCGCAGACGCCTTTCGCTCCTTGCCGTTCAAGAACGGCCTCAAATTACCCGACATTTGGCAAATTCCTGATCCCGTGGAGTACCCCTTTGCGACGCACTGCTCCTTGTAGTCAGTTGGTGAACTGAGTAGACGGGCTGCGTCAAGCCTGGATTCTGTTACAGAAGCGGAGGTGGCACGTTGACGCAATGGTTGTCGCGGAGATGGATCCGTCGTAATCGGAGGGTCCCGTTGCTCATGAATCTGTTGCGTTGCAGGGTTGATTGATGAACTATGGGAGGCATTGCTCATGGATTGTGACATCATTGAGTTCCGCGGTGTTTGTGCTGAGTACCGCTTGCTGAAAACAGGTACACTAAAATTCGGAGGTGATTTCGAAACATTTGGAGACTGGCTGTAAGTCTGCTTTTTGAGTCGTCCCGACAGCGAATCCTGTTCTGAGGGGGTATGATTTGGTACTTCACTATCTGCTGGCTTGGTGCCGGGGAGTTGAAGGAAATCGTTCCCTTCCTGATCATCGCTTACAATACCCGGGGAAGGACATGGAGATGTGTTGGATGAGCTGGCAGTGTGCGTCCCGGCAGACGCGTAGGAGAAACGGAACTTGTCTTGCACTCTATCACCATCTGTTGCATCGGTCGCTAATGATGGGGCATCCACTGAATCTCTCGGTGGCAAAGAGCACCGATTGTAAGAAGCTGTATCGTGAAGATTGTTTGAATTGCTTCTCGTTGATGCATCTCGGCCCGGCAAAAGTGAATCATCGCCGTTCACCGGCATGTCCTGCCGATCGAACAGTGTTTCGACGCCTTCTCTTGAAGGCACAGTGCTTGTCCTTTTTTGCCGGATTACATCTTCACAGACGTATTCTTTGCCGCCGAACCTCTCAATCTCTCTGCATATTGATTCGAGCCAGGAGCCCATCTCTTCAGGGCTATTCAAAACCATCAAAATTGATTTCTGCTCGTCATGTCTGTGGTCATGACCAAGCAGGCCAAAAAAATGCTTTTTCTGATCTGTTGCGCTTTTGTCATTATGTTCGTCCACGCTCTCGGAAATCTGTATCACCCAGTGTTTTCCGGGAATAGCATCGCTCGCGAAGGCAACAGTATTTGACCCTAATTTCAGAATCTTCTCCGGAAGTCGGTCCAGGGAGCCTTCAATTGCATATTGCAACATGTGACCCTCGGTGTCTAGGATATAGATCTTGCGCGTCCATCCGGCTTTACTAAAACACTCCACCGATCGAAGAGATCTGCGTTTTCCCTTCTTACCAGTTGCGAATTCCTGTCCCTGTGCTTCAAAGTTAATGCGTGCCAGTCCGCCATTGGACCCAGATTGTGATTGCTGGGTGGTACTGCTGCGTAAGATCGTCTCCGCAGTAAGACACGGCGCGGATAGTGTGCTGTATCTAATCGATCGCGAGTATGCCTTGAACAGGGGCAATGGTTCCCAATTCGTAGGCGTGGCATTTGGAGGGGTAGATCCTTGCCTTATGGAGGAACCATTGGTGTCTATCGCAGATGTCGCTAGATCGCTAACCAAATTGTCGTAACTGTCGCCATTTTGCAGGCTTCCAAATGCGGAATCAGAAATAGGGATAGGATTGGAGATGATGATGTGCCTATGATCGCGGGCAGACGACGAACCAAGAGTCTGCCCTCCCATGAATTGGCGACTGACCTTGCCGCCTAGTCGAAAGAAATTGAATTTTCTAAGCGAAGTTTTACTAGCCTGTAGCTTCCCATCCGTTGCTGTCACACCAGCTGTAGAGGCTACGTTGGGAATGCTGGTGCTGGAACGTAGCCCCTTACGCGATGAGCCGAGATTTGTTGCCGTGGGAGTTGCCGCCCACATTATGACCGGTAATGGTTGTTACTGATATAACCAAGATGGTGAGCGATGCCAATTCATGAACTCTTGCGCACCCTGGCATGCCGAAAAGCAAGTACTCAGTGGTAAGCAGATGTCGTAAGGTAATATAGGAGTGAAGGTGGAAAGACAAGTCTAGACGTCGCTAATGTGATAGGCTGATTGGGCGCCGCGAGCGTACTCCAAGCGTGCGTTGTCTAAAAGTACTATCGCTCAGTCATCTGCAATTAGGAGAAACCGATTGCCCTTTTATCAGACAAAGAGGAAAGGGACTTGTGCGTACCCCTTACAAGGGGCGACAAAAGGTTAGAGAGAGTATTTGCTTGTTCGTATCAGGCCGCAGACTGTGCAGGTGGCAGATGAATGTGAATTCGCAGACGCCTCAACTGCGTGTGCTCAGCTTGCCGCCACGATCGTGATCGCTAAAAATTGGTTCCGGTGAGAGGAGAGACCGGGGGCAGTGTGCGTTTCGTGAAGCCCCCCCCCCAACAGATTAAGGGGTTGACTGGTAGAGAAATCGAGTGTGAAAATCCTCTGCAGCAGTGCAGCTCTTCGGAGCGTCATATAATATCCGCTTCTCTGACTAGTATGCATGCTCTGGTGTCTTCAACCTGCGTATATCTAGGAAATTGAGCAGGAGTAGTCATTTCACAACCTAGCAATGATCACCTTCTCAACCCAAAAGTGTCTCTCCTGCCCGAGCTCTGATTGCCTGCCGCCGAACTGCCGGTTACAGTCTTATTCCGGATCATATGCCGTGAGTGCAATACCATAGAGGCGCTGCTGACTGCCTCCAACGGAATAGTTCCATTTGAAGCCCCTTTGGGACAATGTGACTCGGGTTGTCAGCCAAAGTAGTGGGACGACCCTCCTTCCACCCGCCTGACGAATCTTGATGTAGATTTGGGCAAACCTCTTTCTCTTCTTTTCCTTCCCCATTCTTCTCCCCTGAGCCGGGATTTTGGGCTGAAACTTGTGTTGTGTGGGGAGTATACCAGGTGCCCAGAGTTGCAACGGCCCACATCTGGGAATTATTCCTAACAGCTCAACGATGCGCCCATCCTAAAGTAGACTGGAGCGCTGCATGAGTCAGACGTTGTTTTTCCCTCCCGCTTGCCCGGCATGCTATTTGCAGACTCAGTCAACTATTTGAAGTCAAGCCGGAAACTGATTGGTTAGGAGGAAAGTGAGAGATGAGTCAGGTCGACACGGTAAGAAAGGGCATACTCCAGAGCCCAGGTCTTGAGACGCAATTGGCCTAGATTGACAGCCGACGAGGATCACGTTCCTAAGAGATAGACTAGAAATGTTGCCAATTGTTTGAGATGCCTTCAAATGGAAGATGCTCTCAGGCTTCTCATGGCGAGCTGGGGGCCATTCCCCGATCTATGAGTGTGCTGCCAAAAGAATGCCCATCGGTTTCCATGATATCCTCGATCCTTGCCCAAATTACTAGGAGAAAACACCGGACACTCAAAATAGGAGTTATGAGGCGTCTTTAAGAGTATTGCATCCACTATTATGCGCGTCCGAAACTCATATATATGATTGAGTCCTAGCGATTGCCGAGCAAAAATATCTATTCGTACGAACGGACAGCTGCGCTGTCAAATGACATAGCTTGATGGAGCTGGCCAGTGAGCTTATTCTTCATCAGAGCGACGCAAATTTTACAAGATTGGATTGAAGCACCCGCAAGCTTATTCTGAATGCCGGTCGCACGAGTCGTTAATCTTCTTCCACATTTCAAGTCGGTCCAACGGAGCGCAACGGTAGCTCTGGAGCAGCCGGCCCTAGTACTAGTTGATGGGTTGAACTTCTGCTGAAAGTCACTTTCACAAAAAGACTAGGCGTTGATAGTTCTGCCATCCTGTATCCCTGAATTGACGAATTTCCCTTTCGAGGTCAAGGCCTGACCCGCTGCTAAAGGCCAACGGCATGAGGTGCCTTGAGTCCGGTATCCTGAAAGGGTGGCCTCTTGTTGAATCCATGCAGCAGTTGCATACATCATATCTCATGTGAAGAAGAGGGGTTAAAGGTTCCTCACTGTAGCAAAGGTCGTTCCAACTTTAACTCCCGCTCTAACCGGCACTTTCGCATCTCAGCAGCAAAAGATATGCAGAGTTATCGGCGTTTTTGCGCTTCACACGAATAGAGATTTGTGATAGCAGATAGTTGCAATGCCTGAAGGACTCACGTTACCCAATTCGGCTTCCAAACCAAAGCAGGGTACTTATGGAGGCGACAATCATATGCGCAAGCATATCAATCCAGTAACCAGTCAGACTGCTAGATCATGGTTAAGACCATTTGCGCATTAATAGGCTGATGCATGCTTTATATTCGTTGCAGGTGGGTATCCTTCGACCGCTCCATTTCTTTAGTCAGGAGTCTCACTCATGCTCATAGCGGTTGCGAGTGTACCTTTGAACGAACTTATACGTTTCTGCACTCAATGAAGGTGCGTACGGGACCCTATCTATCCATGAGTTATCTGTCAATGATCACCTCGGTCCATTCCGATTCGGCTGGAGGATGTGCATTATCCATCCTTATCTTCTTCACTATTGTGGCATATAGCCCGGTGAGTGGGCGCATGCTGCATGTCAAGACTAGTAATCATTGCCAATCAAGAAGCAGATTGATGGTGCGCACTGAGACCGCTTCCATAACCCAGGCGTTCATCCACTCTTGGTAGGCCTGAAAGTTCAACGGCGAACCGGGGCAATGTAGATGGAGCTCAGATCACTACGTCAGTCGAATGCTGCCACTATGCGGGTCATCGGTTGGATCCTGAGATATCATTTGGTACTATTTCTTTTTCTCCACATTGTTTATGACCAGAACGTTAGACCCTTCGCTGTGGTCTTGAGCATAAGTGGAATCGTATCACCCGGTTCTTTTCATAGGTTTCAGTAATCATTGAGCTTCCGTACGTGCCATTCAAAACTATTAACCTCCGAAGGGTTTTGAAGGAAGCAAGAAAAATAAATTCCACCGCCTGGAAACGAAGATTTACACGGCACAACCCACCAACCTGAGAGAAGTCGGAGCGTAGCATGCATGGTGATTGTCGACTCCGACGATGACTAGAATAAGTTCCAATCCGGCGGATCAATCGACTCCCACCCAGAAAAGCGATGGACGAGCTATTATCGTACGCTTCGCTGAGGCCTCTAATCCCGCGCCGTCAGGCAGTCGATCTCGTCCACCCGTCTATCGCAGCCAGAGTGCACGCTTTTCCGAGCATGATATTCGAAGTCGCCGTCCTTTGTTATCGTCTCGAGCTGACCCGGATGAGGGAACGAGTCTTCTCGGGCACAGCGCTGATGTGCGGTCATACAGTGGAGTGCCCTCGACCCCACGACCAGCAACCATAATCAGACGCACGAGCAAAGCCGATAGTTTGCATGGCGATTGCAAATCTGATACTAACGACTTGAGGAAGGCCTTCAACGATGGGAATCAGAGCG
Organism: Ascosphaera aggregata; assembly: GCA_024244195.1. NCBI lineage: Eukaryota > Fungi > Ascomycota > Eurotiomycetes > Onygenales > Ascosphaeraceae > Ascosphaera > Ascosphaera aggregata. The sequence goes on along the minus strand of JAGYHZ010000119.1, from coordinate 8,122 downwards.
CAAACCTTGGTCTTCCGGCGATGCCATCGACTAGTGTGCCCCAACCATCTTTTTCTGATGATCGTGTTTGGTACGACCAATTCACGTCCACGGACTGGGTCCACGATAGCATCGCCGACGGCATCCGTCAACGCAAGCTTCGCAACCGCAAAGATTTCGCCGGAAGACTTCTGGCTGGACTTGATGCTATACAGGGATGGGTCCTTGTCGCTGCCATCGGTTTGATGGTTGCCTTGGTTGCATATTTCGTGGATGTCACTGAAGAATCAATCTTTGATCTAAAAGAGGGATTCTGCACTGATAATTGGTTCTCTAGCTCCAGGCGATGCTGCCCCAATGACAGCCAGTCCTGCGCGTGGCGAACCTGGTCTGAGATAGTCGGAAATACAACTATCGACCACCAATGGGTTGATTTCCTTTGCTTCATACTCTGGGCAGTTGCCATCGCATCCGCTGCGTGTGCATTGACTCTCCTCACCAAGACCACCGTGCCTTCGCAAATCTCTCTGTCGACACTTGACGAGAATCTAGGGGCGCGGCTGAGTACCAAGACAGATAGGACCCAAAGACGCGCGAGTACCGTGACTCTTAATGAGCACCCTCCAACAGGCGGGCCAGAGACAAGACAGAATGTAGATGACATGGTGTACTATGCTGCAGCAGGCAGTGGTGTTGCTGAGGTCAAAGTCATACTCAGTGGATTCGTCTTGCACGGATATCTCGGTTTCCAGACCCTCGTCATTAAGATATTCGCACTCATTTTGAGCGTCGCATCGGGATTGAGTCTTGGGAAAGAAGGCCCATATGTTCACATTGGTACCTGCATCGGAAACATCGCCTGCCGTGTCTTCTCCAAATACCACGGCAATGATGGTAAACGGCGTGAGGTTTTAAGTGCTGCAGCAGCCAGCGGCGTTGCTGTTGCATTCGGGGCTCCCATAAGCGGTGTGCTCTTCAGTCTTGAGGAAGTCAGCTATTACTTCCCCACTAAGACGATGTTCAGAACTTTTTTCTGCTCGATTGTGAGTTTTTGTCACTGAGAGGAAGAGAGCAGTGCTAGATAAGCGTCAAATGCTCGACCTTGCTAACAAATTGGTGCACAGGCAGCTGCCTTGTCCCTGAAATTCTTAAATCCGTATGGGACCGGCAAGATCGTTCTATTCGAAGTACGATACGTCTCGGACTGGGTTGTCTTCGAACTCCTTATCTTCATGGTTATCGGGGTTTTAGGCGGTGCGGCTGGAGCCCTTTTCATTAAGGCTTCGCGTATCTGGGCAAAGTCCTTCAGAAGAATTCCCAACATCAGGGAGCATCCCATACTTGAGGTCATTCTGGTTGCTTTGATTACTGGAGTCACCAGTTTCTGGAATCGCTATACGAAACTTCCAGTGTCAGAGCTGTTATTTGAGCTTGCCAGTCCTTGCGAGACGAGCAGTCATAGCGAGACCGGTTTATGTCCAGTGAAGGAGGACATAGGAAGGTTGATCCGCCAGCTCTCCATAGCGTTTGCGATCAAAAGTTTTCTGACCATCATTACTTTCGGCATCAAGCTTCCAGCTGGTATATATGTGCCATCCATGGTTGTTGGTGGTTTGATGGGACGGATTATTGGACATATGGCCCAATACCTCTTCATTGCTTTTCCTGAGCATCCCCTTTTTGGAAGTTGTGCCAGCAAGAGAGGTGTGGCATTCTGTATCAATCCGGGAGTATATGCACTCATAGCTGCGGGATCGACGATGTGCGGTGTCACAAGGCTTACCATTACCCTTGCCATCATCTTGTTTGAGTTAACGGGGAACCTTGACTACGTTCTTCCATTTTCACTCGCCATACTTTGCGCCAAGTGGACGGCTGACTCGATTGAGCCACTGAGCATATACGACCTCCTGACCGACATGAACTCTTATCCATACCTGGACAACAAGCTCCAGCCAGGGACTGAGTTGGAGCTGGGTGACATCGTATCCCCGGTTCGACCGCACAAAGTCATTGATATCACATCCTCCCAGGTTGTGCCTGCAAAGGAACTGCGTGCAAAACTCGAAAGGCTGCTTCGCGCAGGAGAGGTTGATGGAGGCCTTCCAATATTGGACAACAATATTCTTGTCGGGCTGATCCCAGCTCCAACTCTTGAGTTCGCATTGGACAAGCTTGAGGATGAGGAGAATGCCATGTGCCTAATGTCGCGGGCCGATTCACATGCTAGAAACGATGATGAGAGTCACTACGACCCGACTAATTTGACCCCATACATAGATCCCGCCCCCATGGCTCTCGATATTCATTCTCCCATCAATCTTGTCTATCAATGCTTCGTGAAACTTGGCCTGCGATACATGTGCGTTCTCCGTGGCGGGCAATATGCCGGCCTCGTTCACAAGAAGTCATTTGTGAAGTTCATCAAAGAAAAGCACGAAGAACTAGGGTCATGAAGTTCAAGCACCCACCTTCTACTGCCCACGATAGATTATTTGTGAGTGTTGATTAGTCTTTTGGCCGCGCAGGTTTGGTTTCACAAGCGGCAATCTTGAGCATTTTCTCGCCTTTTCAGATGACAAAGCGCTGTCAGAGAACGAGCCACGGCCGCTTTTTTCCAGTTATGCGCACTTCGGATATCGATCGTATGTATGACGCAGATATGCATTGCTGTGACACTTTTCCTAAGAGCATGTTTTCCCCCAATCGCACCGCATCCCGAGCAGTGCACTTACAATTATTCAAGCAGCATGTCATTGTTTGTTCTCGCTGAGTGTTGAGCGTCCGTTGTTCCTTTTAAGCATGCATTTCCTGTTGCTCTCTTAACTCAAGTTATTTCCTTCTCCATACTCAGGAGTCCCTCTCTATAAACTTTTGAACCATTCGTCCTGGACAATCAGCGGATTTTTCGCAAGTGCGAGAATCTTTCTTCAGCATGCTCAAGCATAGTCACCTCGAGGTTGGGGATCTATCCCTTCTCAAAGAACAGACTGTTTCACCAAGAGAGAAGGAAGGAACGGACGAAGGACTCTTACCTTTCCCAGATGCACCCATTAATATCGATCATAATTCAGGCAGTGACAATGATGTTTTTTTCATTCCCTGGACCAATACTCAGGTGGCGGATCATGAGGTCCTGCAACCCTGTCCAGATTTACGCACCATTGGCCTCACTTCTGGAAGCGTTGTTTCGTTGCAGTCCACGATGACGAGAATGGACGAAAGCCAGGTGTCTCCTGTGGATATGAAGGTTCCAGATGTCAAAATTCGCAAAGTATTTCCCGTGCTCCAACATGTCGCGAATCTCGCGCTTGAAAAGGTTAATGCTGTTGTCGTCGGGGACGTTGCCTTGCGAGCTTTTGGACTGGACCAAGACGTCGGAGACACAGTACAGGTAGCTGTCAAAGATGCACACATTGACCAAGCAAAAAATTATTTGCTTGATCGTGGATATGTTGAAGAAGAAATCTACATCGACACTGACTCCGTATCCACTCACCGTATACTGTCGACCGGCAGCGACATGCTAATTGATGGAGCGTACCGGCTGGTACGACAGACTGCTGCTGGACCCCTAAACCTCATATTGTCTCATGCAACGGTCTGGAACTTGAGTCTCGGTGCTGAGTACAAACGATCAGTCCAAATGCTGCCTTATACTCAAATTCCATTCCCAAAATTTAATGTGTACCTCAAAGGTGTGAACACCCAGTACTACCTATATACATCTCTTAGGAGATTACTAACTATTATTTAGCGGTGCTGCGCACAGCCGCAGGTTTATATAGGGGACGATCAGCAGCGACTTTGCATTATGCAACCCATGGCATTGACGACGCTGCCAAGAAATTGCTTGCTATATGTCCACCCGAAATCAAAGCCAGCTTGAAAACCGCAGACCGATTTATGGCAAAGTACTTTCCATGTCCAAATAAAACTCGGGATTGGGAAAACTATGTTTGTGCCCAAGCGATTAGGATATACCTCGGTGAAATCACAGTTAGTGATGCAGAGCAGAGAATGCCGCGGGTCAAATCGGTCATGCAGGTTCTCGAAGAATCAACATCAAAGACTGCAGAGCACAAGAGGTTTTGGAAAAGGACCCCCTCAGTTACTGAGGCTGCAGGAAGCGATACAGGGGCTGCTGTCTTCACATTGATTGAACCAAGGACGTCAATCAATTCAAGGCATCGAGTCATTTATCGACTACGGAACGTTTTTGACAAGATCCATCGGGAACGGCGGTTGCGCATGGCAGACATGAACTCATCATCTGCCGCCTAACCTGTTTGCTGCAGCACCAATGACGGTTATGATGCATTGTCACTTCGAGCACAAGAGCTTTGATCATGCTCGAAAGCTCTATCTGTTTGCCCATTCTGTCAAGATCTGGTAATTGATAGCACACTTAGCAGAGCACAACATCTTGAATATTCAGCATGAGTACATTATATCCTAGGTAATCAAATACCTTTACATACAATCATGGCAATGTCTACATTTGCAGGTTGGGAGTTGTGAGATCCGTCAGTGATGCTTGTTTGCATGTCTTAATTCGTTGATCAAAAGGTCGTGCCCATTGCACAGGTGCTCTGCGTATCATACAATACACACGTAAGCCTAGAACCGACGCTCATCGAACATCAGCTCTATGTAGCCCGTTGCAAGGGATAGAAGCCAAGTAGCTGAAGCAACCGTTCCCAAGCAACGTTATAGCTTCACCACAAGCTGAGAGCATGCCAGTATGCCTAGCAACAGAAGCAGCAATCTGTATACTCAGCCGAAATCGGCCCATTTGCCCATACCACCAATCTCCCCTGGGAGAGAAGGTGGTCCACTGTCGTTGGTATTTCCGGGCAGATCGAAACTCTCTTGCGGTCCCGCTTGGGCCATGGTGGTTTTCGCAGCTGGCGAGATATTGGTCATAGGATTTATGATCATATCAAGATCCATATAGGCATCAACGACTGGAAGATCTTGACCGAAAACGGCATTCCACTCATCCCAGTCAAATGCCATGTCAACATCATCTGATAATCCGTTGAATATGTCTGTGGAGTCGGCTGGGAGCGAACAAGGGATAGTCGATTCGTCGAAGGTATTGAGCGGGTACGCTTGTGGCGCAAAGGCCTGAGAGCTCTGAGGTGCTGCCGGAGCGACGACCTGCTGTGGTGCCTGAGACGAGGCAACATCAGGTGCTGCGGCGACGCCCTGGTTGACAGGTGTACGCGATAGTGTATCCACGTTTCGTAGCGGCATCTGAGACACGGCTTCCGGTGCATACGATGGTGCTGTCTTGGGCAAGGCGACGCTCGGAGGGAGCGACGAAGCCTGCGGAACGGTACTTACTGGACAGTAAGGTAGTGGATTAGCAACAGACGTTCTAGACGGAATCCCAACATTAGTTTCAGAAGCAACGCTATGTCTGTTGACTGGCCGACAGCTGTTCGAGGATGATGTCGGATCCATCAAGTCAAGATAATCATCTGCGAAATTTGTTGGAATAGAAATAGGTGAGCATTGGCTAGGTCGTGGTGATGAAGCAGCCATATGATATCTGGATCTCGGCGGTATCATAGGCTGGCCCCCAGAAATATAGACACGGGCACGTTCTTGGGCACGTTCCGTCCACAGCAGCTCCGGGTCTAGACCAGCCTTAAGCCACGCCTTTTGTCGCAGTCGTTTGAGCATCGACCAGGCCTCACGACCGCCATCACGCAATGGCCTTGCAGTAGAAATACCGTCTTCATCGCCGACAACGCCGCCATCTGGTCCAGACAATGAGAAAACCTTATCAATGAAGGCTCGCGATTTGAAGGCCTCGGGACTATGTGGCCTCTCGTAGAGGTCGATCAGCATGATCATCGTCGCATGCATAGGCTGGTGATTCCCAGGCCAACTCCATTGAAAGGGCTGAAAATCAGGATCAGTGGCTAGAGTGATAAACTTCTCCATGAATCCATGACAGTGCCTTAATGCTCCCTGCCGGGCAGCAGGCCAAATCTGACTCTTGGCGTTCTTTAAAAACGGCTGGTATGCCACGCAAAATGCCTTATCGACGTGTAGCAGTAGAAGAATCCTTGCCCATTTGTGGAAAGCGGGAAGGACTGGGTTGTGAAACTGCTCTAGGCACCCAGGGCCACCATTAGCGAGGTCGCACTTCGCAGGCGTGGAGGCGGTTGAGACCACGGAAGAAGGCGGACGATTATACAATATTTTCTTTGGATTCTCCGTTAAGAAATCTCCTCCAGGTGGTAGCCTAGGAATAGGGCTCATAGGAATGCGTTGGATGATAGCCCTAAGCTCCGTCTGGAGAGATACTAAGATGTTGCGCAGTTCCTCCATATCACGTCTTGTTATGGGCTTGGTTCCCAGCTGAATTCTGAGAATACGACGGGTAGCCTTGGTCATAATATACTTCCCCTTGGCCGCCAGGTAATAGACATTGACCATTGATGGTCCTCCGCAGAGTCCGGCGTCATCAGGATCATCGGGCTTTCGCCTGCCAGAGGCGACTGCATCCCCATACTCAGCTGCCCCCGAGGTTCCCAGAAGAATATCTTTCACTTCACTAGTCATCCGCACGTCCCAAAATTCTTCATCGTTCACAAGCGGAGGCAAACCACTGGACATAGCGACAACGCCATCCATATGAACGATGTGCCACCAGACACGCCGCCTTGCTTCCGCCTCAGTGACAGATATTGCTTTGAAGGGAGCGGGATCACGATGCAATCCCATAGTTTGAGCGACTCTAAGAGCCAGACTGACGAAAAGGCTGGTCGTCAGCGGCTCCTCCTCTTTTGAAAGGATTGTCTGGACCAACAGAAATGCAATAAGACCGTAAAATGTGGGACTTCGTGGAAAACCAATTTTTTTTAGCCAGCGGGAGACCTCGTCGTAATACGCCGACGACAAGGAGTCTCGGTTATCTATATCGAATTCGTTTGAAAGCGTACGTAAAGAGACCGTCACCGTCCCGCCATACCAGATAGCATAGAGCAACGGTATGAAAGAAGGACAAGGATATGGCTGCTGATTTCCATTCTGGCGGTAGATATCATACCATTCCCAGAAAGCACTGTACTGTTCCAATATAGTTGGAGGATAAAGGACTGGGGCAATTGCATGAACTCCTGACATGAACCCCTTGTAAAGAATATGGCTCTGACGTTTCGAGGGAACATGTAACAACATGTCGCATCGGATTTGATCATCAGGCCGTGAAGAGTCGCCAGATGGAAAGATAATCGACCGGTTTAACGAACCCTTTCGCGACGGTGGCCGGCCTGCTCTTGGAGAGGAGGCAGAGCCGGAGGACGGGTCTCGCGAAGTTGAGTATCGTGAGCCAGCGAGGGCGGGTGGGCTTTCTCGTGTCCGATACTGGTCCCTCAAAAGCTGATTTAATTCATTGATCTGATGGTACCGTCAATGTTACACCCTGTCATTAAAACCGGGACTGAAGACGAGCATACCTCATGAGAGACATAAGCCCAATAAGTTGTGCCGACATAACGGGATTTCCCACCACCCTCCAAGCTGAGATGCCCCAAATTCAGGGCTCCTACAGAATCAGCAAGCTCATGATCTTGCTCAGGAACAGGAAAATCTGGCTCTCCATTTTTCTCGTTGCGCTGCTCGATTGCAGGAGGTTCGTTCTTGAATGATGCACGCTTGTGTGCTATCTGACCTCGCGTAGGACTAGCAGTATGCCGTGGACTGTTATGAGATGTTGTCTCGCCTTCAGAATCTCGGCAACCATCTTTTCTCATAACCTGCTGACCTTGCATAGCCACATCCAGATCTTGCAGCCATTGTAATCCATCCTTGCGACTCCACCGCTCGACCAGGTTATTAAGTCGATCAAGTCGGGCTGCAATATCTTGCTCATCGACATCTCTAGGTACTGAACTCACGACGGTATTTTGCTCCTTATATGGGTAGGTGTTGCGATGTGCCGCTGCTGCTACTGCCGCTGTTCCTCCTCCTCCGCCAAAAGTTACAGCATTGACATGTCCAGAACCTAGATTTCCAGTGAAAGACAGACCAAACTCTTGATTATTCGACGCCGAATCTGAGCGTAATCGCTTGGGCTCCCTGTCATAAAGGTAACCATGATCGAGACTTGGAGTAGAAGCACGGG
>JAGYHZ010000118.1:0-17030 GCA_024244195.1 Ascosphaera aggregata | reverse complement strand
TGCGTCCTGCGTACACCCATTTGAAGGTTATGCACCTTGAGTACCATGGTGTCGTCAACCAGTTTTATCCCAAGGATGACTCGTGGTTGAGTAGTGATACTGTCTTCGCTGCCAAGAACGACCGAGTCGTTGACTATAAGCCTCTCCTAAGAGCGATCAAATCCTCTGGCCGAGCTCGTGCTCAGATACGATATCAAGCTTGCGTCCAGACTGTCCCTACTCTCGCAATCAAGTAAAGGTAATAACTGATAAGCATTGGCATTTGAGATTGCTGCCTGCGCTCGCGGCTCGATGATGTCTATATCCTTGCCTTCTATCCTTCGTTTCTCTTTTGTCCATGGTTTTTCAATTATGCATGCATCTCATAGGAATTTTGTTCTTCATCTCTTTGAAGATAGGTAAGTTATTTCGGCAGTTATATATGTACATCATGAAACAATTGAGATTGCAACCAGCTGCGGTGGTTGATGCATCGATATTACCGAGTTCACGAAGCAACAGCCGACGAACATTGCCGAGTCCACGCAGCCTCCTGTTCAGGTTGGTGGTCACGTCTAAATAACAAGCTTCTGAATCACTTTCTCTCTGGAATTGCGTATAATCTTTCTACTTGTCCAATGAAGTAGCACGGTAAAAATCAAGCGCCATCAAGCATGCTTCTCCCCTACGCTCCCACCACTCCTCCTCCTGGCTCCGCAACCGGCGTATCAGATATCTACACACGCATTGTCGCCCCGTCGCAATTCCCGTTCACTTATTCCCCTCGATCTGACACTCTTACACCCCCCGCAGGGTCGCGCACGGCTGGAACTCATTCGTCGGAGCGATCAGGAGCAGAACGAGTGTAGACAAACGGTCTCCATGAGCTAGCGGTGTGTCGGATCGCTGTCTTAAACGGTGCCGTTTACGAGTGGAACATGCATGCGCCATTGGCGCTGCAAAGGGAGGTGTTTCGGGAAATGGATTACGTGTCTGCGGACTGTATGATGGTTCGAGGAGGGTGAAGAAAAGGCGAAAGAGGAAGGATGGTATACCGATGATGATCTGAGTAAGGCTGGTTGGGCGATCATGGCGTATACAGTTCAAATGAGCAAGCAAATCATGGTGCCTGACACTGTGTTTGGGGAATCGCAAAAAGCTGTTTTGAATGATCAGGAGATCGTGGAGTTGACGGCTGGTGTGGGAGCGTACAAATGTGTCAGTAGGTTTTTGGTCGCATTGGACGTTGGGGTGAAAACTGTAAGATGAAGAGTATTGAAGAATTGCTTAATGTTGACGAGAAGAAGTGCAACAGATGAAAACTACAGTGGATGCCACGGGCACTGCCAAACGGCGATATGATGCACATTGATGATGGGAGATATGGAATGGAAAATCAATGGGTGGTTCATTTTGGGTTGATAACATTTAGCGAATCAGAATGATAAAACAGCAAAGGATGTGAGAAGGGAATCATTTTGGAGAGTGGCAGCAATGAATGAGGAAAACATCGGTGCTTGTTCCTTTCTCTCTTTCGAATCCTTGTTCCTCAGAACGAGAGAACATTGAAAGGGAGAATTGAGGTAGACAGACACTTTGATCGATTCCAACCGCGCATCCTCCAGTTGAATAATATCCTTTTCATCAGCATAAGTCAAGGGACTGTAGCCAATGTTCTTGTTCTGCCAACGCTCCGTTAAGAACATCTCAGTGGATTCTCTTTCTCAGCAAAGGATTGCGACAGAAGAGAGCAAGATGTCCTTGCAGTACCCCTAACGGCTCTGCATCGTTGGCTGAATGGGATTGATAGGGATGGATGATTTGCAATACGCAGTCAGGGAAAGATAATTCAGAGGGAATGGAAATTGACGAAAGCAAAGTGGTATTGGATATGCTCTGATTTTTCTTTTTTTTTTTCACTTTTTTCACTTTTTTTGCTGGCTTGCTTGGCTCTGGCAAATACTTCCACCAAAGCATCAATCCTAATCGTGAATAGAGAAAAGACCCGATAAACTGGGAAAAAAGGGTTTAGTAAGCAAACCATGATGACAAGACTTAATCTCACTTACCTCTCTCCATAATGATGTCTCCTGATTCCCTCCGACAATAGAGCCGCGCTGTCGATGACCACCAATTTCTTCCATTTCCTGAACCCCTTTGGCAAGGGAAACGTATTTGTGACGACAACCTTATCAATACTAACACATTCATCTAGAACATCTAGACAGTCCTCTCCAAACAGACCATGTGTAGCGATACAATAAACGGTCTTCGCGCCACCACGTTTTACAACCGTCTCAGCAGCGGCAACCCAGGACTGCGGGGTGTCAATCATGTCATCAATAATGAATACAGTCCGGTCCCTGACATCGCCAACGAGCGTAATTGTACGCTCAGGAATAGTTCCCTGTAGCTTATCCTCCTCATCGTCCGACGATGCATCTGCAGCATCGTAGGATCCGCCAAGTGCATGTTCGGGTTGAGCGAAGCTAGCGATGGATGAAGCCATAGGATCAGGTCCCATGGGGCCTAAATCTATCTCCGCATCAACGGAGCCTGTTCCTGATGTAGATGATAGGATGGGGGAAGGATAGTCGTCGTCGACGAGCTGGCCTTGAACCAGACGGCCTCTGATGACATCTGCAGCGCGAACATCGTTCCATTCAAAACGTTCAGATGGACGACGGGCTGAATTGGGCACTGCCGGTGGTTGTAGAACCAAGTTATTTAGCCCCGATGAGGTTTGCTCTATGGCTTCTTCAGTTTTTTGTTCTTGTTCCTCTCTGGTCTCAGGTTCCTTGGGCGGTTGTTTAACCGTGACAACTGGCTCTTTGGCCACAGATTTCAGGTCAGCAATACCCTTAATTGTATCGCCACCACTGCTCTGCTGTCGACCCTTCCGACTCTCTTTAGTCTGTTTATCATGCACGCTTCTCTGAGAAGCCCTATAGCTAGGTGGTGACCCGGTACCACTCTCCTCGGCGTTATCATCATCATTGACAACTTCCAGAGTGTCAAAAAACACAGCACTCTCCGTAATGTGTTTGTAGAAGTTCTTGCGCCTTCGCTCAGTAGTGACGATACCGAAATTGAGCTTTAAGGTGTCAGCAAGAGATGTCACTCTCTTGCTGCCTCCAGCGTTTTTAGATACAACGACGCCGTGACGCCATTGAGGTACATTGAGGCGGATCCAGCGTGCGATAAGTGGCTCTGCAAAAAGATTATCAACTGGCTGAGCGAAGAAGCCTTGCATTTGACGGGCCTGCAGAAGATGATTAGATGCAAACGTCTGGAGAAAGAAGGGAAGGAAATACGTAGACAGTACGCACATGCAAGTCCACAGAAATGATGTGATCGACGCCAGCAACAGACAGAAGATTAGCCAACATTTTTGCTGTTATGGCACCTCGATGAGCCTTTTTCTTGGACTGCCTCGAATACGGGAAGTATCTTTATGATCCTCCGTCAGCAAATCATCGTCTTAGAGACGACTATCCTCGACAAACACTTGCATCGACATACGGTAGAACAGCTAGGAAGCGCCAACAACGGCAATAATTCATCAGCACAAACTGCATAGATAGCAACCCCATCATCACCTCAGCAAACTAGATAATTAGTACTTACCAGTGACACTCTTGGCCGAACCACCCTTACACGCATTTATCATGATCAACAACTCCATTACAGCATCATTAATCTTCTCACACCCGCTTTGAACAATAAAAACATCCTTGTTCCGCACCGAAACGCCTATCTCGACAGTCGTCTCCCCATTGCTAAATTTTCCCAGCTTGCATTTCGCAGGAGTAGCACCAAGACGCTCACAGATCGCCTCGGTAAGTTTTCTGTGCGAACTACCGGCGAAGATCTCGACGTCTCGCATGATGCTTGCTGCTTGGAGTTTCTTTTCCAAAGAAAGATTTGACTGTGATGTATGAGTTGGATTTGGATGGCTTGAAAAGGCATTCGAGCAAGGTAGACTAAAATGACGATCCAATGTTCAATCAGGTCGTACTACTTTCGTAGCTGAATTGTGTGTGCCCAAAACGTGAAGAAAATTAAAAAAAATAAAAATAAACGCAAAGTGAGGTCGCACCAGACGGAGCGACGACCGACTGTGACAGCCCGGCGGGGCAAGACCGGGCCGAGAATTGTTCCTGTCTGACCCGGCAGAAAGCACCTGGTTCGAATCATCGTGTGGAGGAAGATGTATATTAGGAGTCATTGGAGTCACTGTAATTTGAGGAGGGAATAAGAGGAGATGACAGTATACCGCACAGGAATGTTAATCAATAAGAAGAGGAACTGGTATTAATGATTGTGTAATTTGACAGCTTTGGATATAGGTCTATAGAGATGCGGACTATTCGAAATCAAGACCTTTCTCCGTACCCTTCCCATTAAAACAGTTTCCACCCCACCACCCCTTTTTCCTCCTGGATTTTGATGACAACCAGGGTAGTAGAAAGGACATTTCCAATGCCCGTACGAGATTCAATTGTTTTTTTTTTTACTTGGGGGAATAGTAGTGGCGAGTCTTTGGTGGATGCACGCTCATTGATCATGATAATAATTTGCCCGCAGGTTGTGGCTATTGAAACCGTATTTCGAAATATCGTGTGTGACGTCGTGGTGTTTGGCGACCCACGACCCGATCTGGAGAGCTCGCATTATCGTGGTATCGCATCAAGTGTGAAGTTCAATCTCTCAAGCTTTGCGAGGAATAGAAAAACCGCAAGTGCAGATCTCGGTGCTACTGAGGGTTTGGAAAGTCAAGACTGCAGTAGAAGCCGGCGTGTCTTCCTTGGCTTCCCTCATTGAGATTCGGATCGTATAGCTGGACCATAAATCTTGCGCATGTTGAGAGATTGCAACCCCTTTTCTTCAGTCTGAGCCCTCACATTATCACGCAGGCCGCAGTCAAAGATGCACTTTGTGGACCGCGCTTGACAACATCGTTCTTGACGACGACGATTTTCTCAGATGTAGAGATGATGGTTTCCATTTTGATGTGTGTGCTGGGATAGAAGCGGTGATTGAATCGAATTGACTGGTTCAATGGATGGGGTGTTTGGTTGAAAGGCTGTGTTTATTGATGATTGATAGTTGCTTGATTAATCGACTGGTTGACAATCAAACCCGCCAGCTTGTCATCTCAACACTCTCTATTTATACTCCATTTCTTTGATTGATGCCATCGCGCGAGTCGAGCAGCACAATCCACAGTGCCCTAAACAATGGGTTCTCATCCCCTCGCTGAACGCATCAAGAAGTCAAGCGATGTAGCACAGATGACTCGCATCACCCTCGCCATGCCTCCTGCGATGTCCGGCGCTGATGGTCCATCGCAAGCGGTTGATTGCCTACTGGCTAGGAGAATCTCTGGCACGAAACCGGATATCTTGAACACGGAGACCTAGGTCTGGCACCGACAATTAGCTTGCATGAAGAAGATATTCCGGATGACATCGTCTTTCATCTGCACCGCGTGCGGAAGGCTTGTCATACTAGGTTCGGAAGGTGTTTCGCTTCCGGTTCTGGTCGACTTCAAAGTCAAGAGTGGCTGCAGCTTAGGGAAGTTGAATGTCGTTTACGAAAGAAAACATCAAGCTTCTTTTTTCGTTTTAGGAATCCAATCCTCCTTTGACTGTTGGAGAAACGCATTACCGCAATGGGAAAGTTTTTGGGCGCTTTCAGTTTCCGCTCTGATTGAGAGGATCTGATCTCCTATTGTGGAAAGTAAACGACGCATAGTTGCGCATATTGTTCTTCTGACCATTATATTCACGAGACATGTATGAAGTCAGTCGCACCGGTAACTTCCATAAGGCCAGTGCTTCAAGCACTGGGGGGCTTTGAGCAAACCGGACGGATATGGATTAACACCTTTCCAAGCTCTTTGGCGATGATCGGTTGATCGAGAAGAATTACCTGGCTACGACGGGCCGTCCCGTAACTCTGAGTTGCTTTGGCTGCTTCTGGCCCGAGAACGGTCGGGAAAAGAGAAGGAAGAGCCTGTGGAGGAGAAACAAGTAGAGCAAGCGTCAAAGTTTCGTTGAGTGAGGACTTATCTGCGGCACTCAATAAAAGCTTCTTTCCATCAAGCATTATCATCTAGTCGCTTGCAGCATGTCATCTAATGCTTGCACCTGCATTCGTATACAAGGGGTTCGAGAGGCACACCTATTGAAAGTGATGCGATCAATCGCTTTCATGCTTTGGAAACTCCACAGGTATGAATGATCGATCGGCGCTCTCCTCGATGAAGCCCAAAGTAGATGAATGGTAATAACCTTCTGTGCTCCAGCTGTCAGTAGCAATCCTTCAGCACTGTCTCCAACAATGCATTGACCTGTCAAAGGAGAACAATATCTTAGAACCGCTTCAGGCAACATTGTTCTTCGGATACAAGTCCACCTTACAAGGGTCGGAAGCCTCCCAAACGACTCGAGAGATATCGATGCTTCGCCAGTGTGTACGTGAACGTACATATGATCTCTCTGTAGCTGTCTCAATCAAGACCGTGATCGTCGGGAATTGCACCCAAACGAATTCGGGTTTGCTTCTGCACTATGACTTTCAAACTACTGTTCGACCTGATCCCCTTGTACATGATATGGGCATGTCTCGTCCTATCTTAGTCTTGGAAGGTATCTCCACTAGTCGGTCAGGCGTTTCGGACGAATCTCATGCTGACCGGCCTGTGAATATTGAGATTGTCACCGAAATTGAAGCAGATCACACTCTCATGGAATCAGCGTTGCTGAGTACTCATCGCCGTTCATACGAGTCTGAATTCGACGATTATGATGAACTCAGGAGTTCGTTCGTGTTGGTATCAATAAGAGCCAAAAGGATACCGGGTGGGATGACTTTGCCTTCATCGCAAAGGAAATCTCCATCAAGAATGGGCACTCATTGACTCAATGAGCAGGTATCCATCATTTCACTACCACTGCCGCTGCCACTGGCTGGGAATGCGATCACCCAGTGGTTCGTTCCCGTGCCGCAGACGGGCAACTACGGCGTTCATTCCATTTCTGAGCTTCTGCACAACTATACGCTGCCTGATATCCAGACTCAGATTGCATGCGGCCTGCCCATCACGTATCCGTGGCTAGAGCCAAAAGCCAACCCGCTCTCACATGGAGCTTTCACTCAGGCTCAACGTGCTGAACCCTCGAGGCATTTCTTGCATCATTCATTACGATGCAATTCAGTCGGAAGCGGGCTTTTACGATGTACGATTACTCAGCGGCGTTCTTCTAAGTACACCCATGGTATTGAATCGGGTGCATACGAGTTTTCTGGGGATAGTTTCCGTCCAGGGCTTACTAACCCGGTTGTCTCAGCAATAACATCGATTGCGTTGTAACCCTTTTTCTGACAGTCGGCGGAGAAAATGATCTTACCCCAAGTTCAGCAGCATATGTTGATCACAGCTTACGGAGAGAGACTACCCTCTGCGAGATGCATCTTGATCAAGGAAAGACTGATGGGGCTTGCATCTAATAGCATTGACAATTTGGCGAGAAATAAATTGTGACCGTGGGCCTAGCTACTCATGCCACTAAAGGTTGGATGTAGGACTATGATGTTCCGCATAATGAGGTGATTGCTAGAAACTTTTGCATGATGTTCTAGGTATTCAAACCTTGACGAGCATCGCTTGCATTCCTCCGCCCTTGTGGTCCAGGATGGGACAGGATGCTGCTATCAGGATTGTCGTCTGCTCTTGTGGAGTCTCTGTTTGTTCACCTTGCCCTTTAGCTCGAACTTTGACGTCGATTGAATCCCAACCAGAACGATGTGCAGTGTCCTGATGAAAAAGATGGTTATGAGTGTTGAGCGGAGATCTACATTTCTTCTCCCACAGCCTAGATGCGAACAGGGCGTCCCAGTAATTCTCCCAACTTGCAAGATCCTCTGTATCATTAATGTGCGTTCCATCAGCCTTATAGTCAATTCTATTTGATGTTTATGATCCACAGGCCGGTGCCGCACTGTGGACACTTGGACTACCAAGAGTCCAGCGTAACCTTAGTCAATGATTAAGGGCTGTGCGCCGGTATATATGACAGTGGTCTCTGGACCACACGTTCGATTGATCTAGCAAGATCGATCAGCATGGCAATCTCCGCGACTTCTCTAGCATAACCGCTCCACAGTCACATTCATGGATTCTGTCAATCCGTCATAATGATTCCCACTGCCAGTTTCGCGCCGCAGATGTGAGCCTTGATTTCAATTCCATGACGTGTCGATGGGCCATAAGACCGGAAATAGGCTGACAACTGTCCTCCAGAAACCTTTGACGTCGTCGCTATTGGTTGATAGGACTGCGTCGTATCCACTCAACGATATGCCGGCTCGGCTAAACCATGGAGGAAACTCTTTCTGAAGTTGTGGGTCGGTAATGGCTGGTACTCTCGCAACTCCATAACTGTTGATCATAAGGAATCTGGAGAAGGATTGAATGTCATGAGGTCAGACTGCGTAGTAAGACAGGGACGTGCAGATGCTGGGACGTCACGCCTTGAGTCGTCATTTAAAAGGTCGAAACACCCTGATGGAGTGTGGGACCTTTCTTCAGCTTTCTCGTAGCGATCAAGGAACTCCAGAATAACGTTTCAACGAAGTTCGAAGTAAGAGAAAAGCAAACCAGAACGATTGTAGCAATACCCAATTGACTTGGAAGATACAACGACTAGATTCAAGCTCTCCTTTTCTGGACTATAATCAAGCAGAATGTACAACGCAGATTCTTCTCATAGCACTGAAAAGCGACTTAGCCGTTACGGCTATGGACCAGAATATGCCGACCCAAACGTGCCCGTGTACCGATCTATGTCGCAGCAATCACCCCGCAGTTCAAGGCACCATACAAAACGGTCTCAATCGGTATGTCTGAATTCCATGTCAATTCGAAATGCTTGCATCTAAACAGGCAGTCTAAAAGTGTGTTTTTACAGGTTGGTCGCTATGTTTCTAGCCACAAAAGCCGCCCAAGATCCGGCACCACTTCCGACTGCTATTCTGGTGGTCCTCTTGAATCTTACTACTATCCAGAATCACCGAAATCAGAGGGACGCTCTTCTACACTGAGAGATTTATTAAAAAGCCTTTCTGGCGACGATCATGGGTCACGGGAGCGAGGAAGACATCGCTCTAATAGCAACTCCGAACACGACTTTTCCGCGACTTTGTTGGGCGGCGCGGTGGGTGGTCTTGCAGGTCGCAAATTCGGACACACAGTCAGCGGTGCGGTTGTGGGTGCACTAGCCGGTAATCTTGTAGAGCACGAGCTCAGCAAAAAGAAAGAGCAAAACAAGCACCAACATCACCACCATGATAGTCATCACAGCCCTCATCACCATCATCATCATCATCATTCTCATCATCACCATCAATCTCCTAAATCCAGTCGCTATCTCTCACCCAAGGATGCATCGGCCAAATATGGATATGCTTGGGGCTACGACGATGAAGACTATGCTCGCAGCAAGAGCAACCTCAAACATCGCAGCTCTTCTAATTCCTCCAGAAGGAGCACTCATTCGTATGAGAGACATTCGTCGGCAATACGATACTAAACGGATGATATCACCTGCGAGGTTTACATCACTATTCACATGTTCAGAATGATTTGTTTTGCACTGCTTTTTTCCACTTATTGCCATGACGTTATTTTTCATCGCATACTACTGTCACCTGTCTGAATCATTTCGTTTACTTTTACACGATGAGGAACATTTCACGGAACTGACCATGACTAGCATGATTTTGATACCCTGTTAGTATATGACAAATGGATTTGAACTTACCGTCTAGTCTGAGTCCCAGGGGCCCTTGTCATCCTATGACAGATCATTTAGTTCCCTAGGTAAGAAGCAGCAGAGCTAAGAAGAAATGATATAATTGAACCTTCAAAAGAGTTCTACTCCCAGTCACTGGATTTCAACATCATTGCTGCGTTCTTCACCTCACTAATACCGCCATTGTCGCCATGCTTGGTGCTGCCTCGAGATGAAGATGAAGTTGACGTTTGATCAATTCTTCAGCCCCTGAGTAAGATTGCCTAAATAGGCTTAGTCTCACATAGTTCCTCCTTAGTCCGAATTAGGTTTAGGGTAGATACTTGGTACAATACTATATAAGCGATTTCTGCATTGGTTTTCTTCCTTATTTTCTCAACTGTCAACGTCCACCGAGTTCTCAACAACTTCGAGCATAAGAGTTCATCAACTGCACGGGAACTCATCGTTGCATCTTGTATATCGACGAGATGTGACGATTATGGTTGTTTGCCTGGGTGGAAGCTGCAGTTATGTTACCTAATTCGGGGTGAAAAAGCTTTGAGGGCTTCATAGGTGGTTACTCAGGCTTATCCTCCTCCTGAATTTTCCAGTCTTGAGGAGGAACGGTCCGCTTGAGCACTAAACTCAAAGCCACTTTTATTATCGCTTCCATCTATGCTGTAAATGAGTGATGCTTCACGTTAATTCTTTTTTATTAAGAAGTAAAGAAGCTACCATGTTGCCACCGTATTGGTATGTGATTGCCCTTTTTCGTTGCTTTGACCGTCATCGAACACAACTTCGCGCATCTGGCCTGCTCTCATTGTGATGATAGCATTTTCACACAGACCTGTTCCGATATATAATGTGGATAGGCAAATTACCAACTGCTGTCTGACATCCTTCACCCTTGCATCAAAAACCTACTCCATCTATCCTTCCTGGATGAATGCTAACGAGTATCACAGTGTTAGTCAAGAATTAAATCACTGTGCGCATTATGTGCTTTCATCCTGTCAAGTTTTCATCAAGGTCAGTGGCATCTTCTTCACATATCGCGCCAAATTACTCCTACAGGATGTGAAACTTTATCGCCTTATACCTCATACCCAAACCGAATACCATTTTGTGGACTTTTCATATTAGTCTTTCTGAACTATTGGAGCTCTCTCTTACTGCGAACTTTTTCCAATCACCCTCTGTTGATCGTGATTGCTGACATTTATTACCACAGATTCGGATTGACATGGAATGAAGATGTCAGTATTTTACGTAGACTCGTCCCTGCCGGAGGAGGTATCTGAGTTTAAATCCATCTTATTACTTGTTTCCGGGCAGCTTAAAAAAATAGGTAGTAATTGTCAGAAAGTGAATGGTTCCTGCCGAAGAACTGCCTTTATTGTTTCAATAATTGTGGTATGAAACAGCACCGTATGCATGGGGTATTAGAAGTACGAAAGTAGAGTTGGTTTGCGAAAGTGTGTGACTGACGAATTGTGCCGCATGCCCAGCAACTATCATTCGTCTCCCCTCTCAGCCGACGGCGTCCTGTCGTAAAAACAATTCTGCTTCTCCCAACTGGACATCTGTGGTTCACTAACCTCTCGCCGCAGCACGCGTTTCTGCACAAGGTATTTGAGATTCGCGAGCGCATATCTGGCGCGTGTTGTTGTAGGCAGTGAGAAAACGGAGTCAAGCTCCTCAAGTGTTTTGCCCTTGGTTTCAGGCACGAACAAAAAGACGAGAATGAAGCCCACGACGTTCCAACTCGCATAGAAAGAAAATGCCCCTTGCTCTGTGAATGCAGTGACCATGCTAGGCCAAGTAATTGCTAACACGAAATTGAAAAACCAGGTTGTCGCAGTTGCGAGAGACATTCCATAAGCTCGGACGTACAGAGGATATGCCTCGGCAGAGTAGGTAAAAGGGACAGATCCCGCGCCGGGTGAGTAGATGACGCCGTACAAGTAAATCCCAAGAGCGACACATCCAATGTGGGTGGCATGAAGGGCGTCGGTATCTGTAGGTATCCAAAAGGAAAATCCTGCAAAGAAGAGGAAAATCGACATCAACGGGAGAGAGAACAGAAGCAGGTTTCTTCGGCCGAAGGTGTCAATGGTATAAACGGCAGGAATTGCAAATATCCAATTTATGACTCCGAAGCCAAATGACGCGGCTAGTGATGCGACATCCGGAAATTTGGCATTCAGAAATATTTCGGAAGAGTAATACGGTATGACATTAACGCCACAGAACTGCAAAATGTGCTTGTAAGTATGGTCCACAATGATACTAGAGTCTTGGTGCCTATAAGGGGTCGGCACTTACCTGCTGCATGAACATGACAATCTCCGACGCAACCAAAGCCCGTCGGTTTCGCGGAACAGTGAATAATTCAACAAGCTTTGGCTGACCCAGCCTCATCTTCGTTTCCGCCTCAAGCAAGGTGTACATGTGGAATAGATCCCTGGCGGCCTGCAATTTGTCGTATCGAAGCTTGCACATCGTTCTGTACGCCTGATAGTGCTGTCCTTTGCTCATATACCATCGCGGCGACTCAGGACATAGGAAAGCCACGAAGCAGCAAACTATTGCTGGCACCATTGCAGAGCCAAGCATCAACCTCCAGGATAATCCCGTTATATGTGGTGGATCCTCTACAGAGAAGAACATCAAGTCTGCCGCATAGCCGAGCATGAAGCCAAAAGCAGTCCATAGTTGCCATTGCATGACCAGAGCACCTCTAATGGCCGGCGGTGTCATCTCGGCGACATACATAGGGACTGTCGCGGATTTGGGTCCGATTCCAAAACCGAGAAAAAACCGTGCAATGAACATGTGCCACCATGTATTGACGAATCCTTGCCAGAGGCATGCGATGGCAGAAAAACAGCATGTTAGGACAATTGTGCCTCGTCGTCCGAACCAATGATTTAGAGGGACAGTCAGCCAGCAACTTGCAACTGCGCAACAGAGGTAAGGCGCAGAGTTAACCAGACCTGAGAGCCATGCATCTCGTTGAGTCGTCCCGCCAATGCCCAACTGGGGCCTGTAGAGTATTTGCGCTCCGTTTACGACAGTTTCATCTGTTAAAATACGCGGAGAAAAGTCAGCAGAAATTGCAATAAGCGCAGTTCCAGATACAGATCGGAAATTAAGGAATCGCCAGATGCATACCCATTCCCTGAACAGCAGCACACATAGAGCATAACACGATGAGTACATACATCAGCACCGGTTGACTCCATCGATTAGCGAACTCACGCCGCAAAACTTCCTTCTCCTCTTCTCTCAAGCCTTCGACATCTTGAAACTTCTCAGGCGCCTGGGCTAGCACAGCACCCAGTTCGAAAGCCCGAATATCTTCCTCGTCGCCGAGCTGATAGTAGCGTGCATAATGGCTCCCCTGTCGCGTGAGCATCGCATGAGTGAGGCCCTCTAGTGGATTGCGAAGTTTGGCATTTAGCTTGCGACGCGCTCGTTCGGCTGCGGAGAGTGGTTCGAGATGAAGATATGCTTCGTTGAAAGAAGCTTGTCGTCGCTCGTTTTGAAAAGGAAATGTGAAGCTTTCTTTATATTCGCTGGTGTCGCCGGAATCAGTGCTGTTATGGGCGACTTCGTCATTTCTGCAGTCATCGTGATGATCAGAATTTCGCGGATCACCAAGGGCAATCCCCAAGCCATCAATGCTTCGATCAAAGCTAGCCTCGTATGCAGAAGTAGCGGTGGTATCGGCAACAGCACTGTAGGTGACTCCGGTTCCTGGAGGTTTGTCCTCGTCTGTTTTCATTCTCTGTCATTCGCCGTCTTTTAACAACGATGCCCTCATTTTTCACAGAGAGGTTGTGAACGAGTCGGAGAGGCCAAAACTCCTGCAAAGCTCCTCCTTGTAAATTGATTCCAAGCTTGCTTTCGTCAGAGCTCAATGAATTAGCTGCGCGGCAAAGTTTCCTAGGTTGCCGGCCTCGGTCAATCAGACTCTATTCCACGCAGAGGAAGTGGGGTCGAACTTCGCTAACCGTTCAATGCTCGACTAGCAGTTCACAAGGGGGTCTCCCTTTCGAAAGGCTTGCCAGCCAAGCGTCGTCGCCAGTTCAAGTAGAATTTAGCGAGAACGAAGGAAAAACTTGGAAATGAGTATCGCACAGAATATTGAAGGATGCCCTCAAATGTACGGAGTAGTCGTAATTGGCTCAAACCACCATCACAAGTAGAACAGGTGCTTCGAAGGATAGTTATGGGGTCCGCCTTCACTTTTATCATCTGGGAGAAAATTTCTTGCAAGTCAGGAGGGGTAAATTATCGTTCCAATTCATGGAGTTTCGAAATTACCACAGCACCGGGAGGCAGGGTTAACGAGGGCACGCTTGCTCAAGAAGAGACGGCACTCCGGCACGCAACTGTTGAATACCTTCCCCACATGTTCCCGGTACGGTATTCACGTCGAAGGGCATCAACAGACATGCTTGGCGACCAATTCCCGTTGAAATTGGACCCCAATAATAGCTTGGACCTGTCTGCCAATCTGTAGCTTGCTCCTAGTTGCCGAGGCGGACCCTAGTCATGGGTTTTGTATGTAGATCCTCGTCTAAAGCACACTCGTTGGGGGAGGCAATCCGAGCCTCTCGATCTCAATGGCATGGTAATTGATCATACAGCAAAGCTTGTTTGAGGTCATCCATGCTGCATTCCGTATGATTCCCGTCGGTTGAAAGACGATAACGTGGGATAAACAATGTAACAAATGCGATTCTGCGTCCCATTGGGAAAGTGTCACCCCCGCAGCATGACTCGACTGATTTGCAGCGGACTCGATGAAATGGAAGTACCGACATGGGAAAAACTCCTCAGCCATTTCTCTAGCAATTTCAATCTTGCGGTCAAGAAATACATGCAAAGCCTCCGTAACCGCGCAAACGGGGCATGGCACCCATTTCTATGTGCACGGAACGGACGGGCCAGACACGTAACTGCTCCCAGTACAGCGCCAGAGTCTCACTTTGGCTACATGCAACAGAATCATTGCGGACGTCGACTTCCCTGCAACGGCTGGTTCATTGCGGATATCACTGCGCTGTCAGGTCTCACAACCTACCAAAGGCTGGTACAGAAGACACCACTGCAATATGTACCTGTGCTTCATATACTCCCGACTTTCAGCGGTTGTCCCAGAGTAAAATCAGATGTTTAGAGGGAAAACGGACCTCAAGTTTTGAGACGGGAAACTGGTCTTTCCGACGACAAAATGTAGCCGCATTACGAGAGTGGCTCAAAATGGGGCTAAGCTTCCGCTCTCAAGAACCACCAAGTGAACATCATCAATGGAGTAAACGATGCAAACACATGATGACTGCGGCAATATGTGCTGTTTAATTTTTATATTTATGTGACTGTGATCAATAGCAAAGTCTTCACGTAATTGGGAAAGACAATTGAAGCGCGGTCCAGTGTCACGATTCCCACGCACCAGGTGTATCACTTCAATTGAAGTACAAAGTCCGGGTTTCTCCTTACCGCACCTAAATGGCAGGTAACCAACCTCGCAACAAGGTTACCTATCCTGATGTTGTAGCAATGACTCTTGCAAAGCGTAGAGAAAAGATATGAAAAAAGAGTTGGAGTAACAAAAAATTCTTTGATTTGAAAGAAAAATAATGGTCCCAACGAGGGTCGAACTCGCGACCTTGGCGTTATTAGCACCACGCTCTAACCAACTGAGCTATGGGACCATCTTCATTTTATTTTTGAAGTGACTAAATTCAGAACGAGCTCACTAAGTCGTGTTACCATACAGATCTTACAATGTGCCGGGAAGGGGCCACCAGGGCAGACAGCGGCGGAAGACGAGAGGTCTTTCTGGCTATCCCAGTCCCATGAGGGGCAGGACACATGGTGCACTCAGTGTGCGTGGTGAGGCTGTCACAAAAGGCTAGAGGGGAGGCAGCAGCCGCGAAAGCTACTTGCTACAGTCCGGGGCAAGCCCGCACAGATCGACAGGGGGAAGAGAAAGACAAATGAAAGACAAAAACAAAAGGGGAGAGCAAGTGGCTTAAGGGAAAGCTGGAGCAGGGTGTGGTGGACACGTAGAGTCAAAGAGCTTGGACTTAACCACTCACTCAGAGAGGCGCCGAGCACTAGCAGCAGTCCCTAGGAGGAAGGCATGGCCTGTGCCGGCTGACTTTCAGTTCGAATGGGTTCCTGCAAATCACATCTGCCATTGGACTGTTGGTGAGATTACTCTCACCACCAGTCCAGAGCAAAGAGTACCTGTAGTAACCTACAGGGGGTCAGGAGCAGAGAGAGTCAGGTCTAAATTACCACCTAAGTGCAGCGTACAACAGGAAAGGTGAAGCAGCTCGAACTTGCCAATATCAAAGCTGAGGCCGTTGTAGTCCGCCCAGACAAGGAGGAGATGGAGGTTGTACCGCAGTTGAGACAGGCAGTCCGGAAAAGCAACGCCGGGTCTTCAGCATAGCCGAACACAGCTGCCTTTAGCGGCAGTCGATGCATCGGCACAGTGAAGAGTAGAAGGGAGGAACGCGGAGTTTGGTGAACTTTGATGTATATTATAAACAGAGGGAAAGGGAGCGGAGAGAGCATCGTTGATGTTGTGAGACAGCGAGCTGCTAGTGCAGAAGCTATACACCCATTTGACTACATGAACAAGCCAACCCTGTTCAACTAGTCGCCGGTGCAGGCGGCTGGGAAGACTGCGTTGAAGGCCCCCCTGAATGTCGAGGGTGAAAAGACTGCAAACCTAGCGGCGCAACCAAGCTATCTCGACGTCGTGAGTAAGAGCAGAGGTGAGATCGACGGCGTTTGTGGTCGTTTAGCAATGGCCTGCTGCAGTCCACGTATGACGAGTCCAATCACGGACTGTGGAGCATCAACGTAAAGCAGCCCACCAAGTGACATGGTGTAAAAGCAAGATTAAAGCGATCTCAAAGCATAGCCGGAATCGATTGAAATGTGGGTTCGGCGGGATTCACCCATTTCATGACTGACTCTCGGTTGCGTAACTACCAGCGAAATGGTAGATGAGCAGTAGGTAATGCTTGCTATTGATAGAGGAGAGCAGTATGGTGAATCATACGCGAAAGAAGTTATTTTACACGGTCTATATACATGTGGGAAACCGATACTGACAATGTGTCTAGGCTAGCCTTCGTATATTACAGAGGCGTGGCACAAGGATGGATCTGCTGCTAATCAAGAGAGAAAGATCGAAGTGGAAGAGACAATACGCGTACC
>JAGYHZ010000117.1:0-17118 GCA_024244195.1 Ascosphaera aggregata | reverse complement strand
CTAAGCACGCCAGTCCAGTACGCTCGAAACTGGATACGCACTTCTCTATCATACGATACTGATCATGATGTCAATACGTTCGAGACAACTATACGCATGCTAGGCGGTCTCCTGAGCGCTCATTACCTTTCTACAACTTATCCTGATCTAGCACCCATCCAGGAGGATGATGAAGGCGCCCCCGGTGAAGACCTATATCTCGAAAAAGCCACCGATCTGGCAAATAGACTGTTAGGCGCCTTTGAATCTGCCTCTGGCGTGCCGTATGCAAGCATCAATCTCAACTCCTCGAAAGGAATCCCATCCCACGATGATGCTGGCGCCTCGTCGACAGCTGAAGCTACTTCCGTCCAATTGGAATTCAAATACCTTGCCAAGTTGACAGGAGAGACAAATTACTGGGAAACGGTCGAGAGAGTCATGCAGGTGGTCGAGGGAAATGGTGCAAAAGGTGGCTTAGTTCCTATCTTCATACAAGCAGACACCGGCAAATTTTACCGCAATAACATCCGCTTGGGCAGTCGCGGCGACTCTTACTACGAGTACCTAATCAAGCAATACCTCCAAACAAACAAGGAAGAGCCCATCTACCTAGACATGTGGGACGAGGCCCTGGCAGGCATAAGAAAATACCTTGTGACATACACCAAGAGGGCGTCATTCACAATCATTGGTGAACGACCATGGGGTCTAGGCAAAGAACTCTCGCCCAAGATGGACCATCTCGTGTGCTTCCTACCAGGAACAATCGCTCTTGGTGCTACCGGTGGACTCCCAATTCGGCAAGCGCGCAAGCAACCTGGCTGGTCCGAGAAACAAGAAGAGGAGATCCTGCTGGCTCGAGAACTCATGAAAACTTGCTGGGCGACGTATCTGGTTACGAAGACAGGTCTAGCAGGCGAAATCACCTATTTCGACATTGATGAGCAGCCGCGCATGGAAAGTGATGTGCTCCCGCAACACTTAAAGAGGCACAACAGGAAAGTTCCCCGGTCTCGATCTTCGTCTACGCCGGAAGGAATCCCCCTGATTTCAAAGCCATTTACGGATCCGGCTTGGCGGGACGATCTCGACGTTAGACCTCTTGATCGGCATAATCTACAGAGGCCCGAGACTATCGAGTCGTTGTTCTATATGTGGCGCATTATGGAAGATGATACTTATCGACACTGGGGTTGGGAAATGTTCCGCTCTTTCGTCAAACATACTGCTGTTACCGAGCAAATCACGATTCCCGATCCAGACGGTGGACGCAGAATCAAAACTGCCGACCGCATATATGCCTTCACATCACTCGACAATGTCAACTCAATCCCTGCAGAACAGAGAGACAACATGGAAAGTTTCTGGCTGGCGGAGACACTGAAGTACTTTTACCTCCTCTTCAGTGACAGAGACTTCTTGCCACTGGAGGAAACAATCTTCAACACGGAAGCACACGTATTCCCAAGATTCGGACTAGGGAAATTATTCAGGACAGGCTGGAAAAGAAAATTCCCCAATTGGCGAGCATAAATCACAGTGGGCTGACGATACCAACAACGACACTTACAAATTCTCATCATGACTGTTAGGTGATTGCATCGTCTTTAACCTCGATTCTTTTTCTTTCGTTCTCTCTTCTTTGTTTTGTTTTGTTTTTGTTTTTTTTTTTTCCCTTTTTTCCTTCTTTCCAGACGAGTTTCTCCTATACAGTTGCATGAGCTATAGACCTGATTGCCCTGTGTTGCATTTGAATTTCAATTCTATACATGTGAGTCATACACATCAAGTCGCCTTCTTCCCTCTTGCGACTCCAGCATCAATAAGACGCTCGTACCCAACCACCGCCTTCTCCAAATCAGAGATTACCAATGCCTCGTTTGGCGCGTGAGCAACAAGTATACTTCCTGGTCCATATAGATATCTCTTGACCTTGACTTTGGCATCCTTATCATCAAACGTCAAGTAAGGGATGTCAGTGAAATAATTCACCGTCATGACATCGAAACCCTCGATATCAGCATCAATCTCAACGGGACCCGACCCGAGCCCAAAGCTTTCGAAATCCACGCTGATATTCGCTCCCTCGGGAGTATAATCCTTCACAGCTTTGGCAATGATTGCGCGTGCATCGTCAGGCGTACCGCTCGCAATGCGTACCAGCACGCGAGCCGTGGCCTCAGCCGGAAGCACGTTCAAGGCGACGCCGGCGGTGATCTGCCCGATATTGACGGTCGTTTTTCCAAATTTGGGACTAGTAAGTAGGCCGCCCTCTGACTCGGGAACGTCACCTAATACGTCGATGCGGCTCAGAACCGGCAAGATGTCGGATACAGCACTACGGCCTACCCAGGGATATCCTGAATGGGAAGCGTTGCCTTTAGCGGTGATTGTGAATGTGCATGTTCCCTTGTGTCCAGCGACCAGTTTATGCTCGGTAGGCTCACCGAATATGACCGTGTGATATGGCGGAGGGACTGTATTGTACTTTGATCTAGCGAATTTTTTCATGCCTTTTCCTTCAGTTTCTTCTCCAACCACAAACAGGAGGCCTAGAGAAAGGCTGGGATCCTTAGCTAGTTTATTGCATGCCGCAATTATCTGTGCAGCTACACAAGCTTTCGCATCAACTGTCCCTCTGCCTCTAATAACAACTTCACCCCGATCAAAGTCTGGTGTATCCGGCACATCCACGGAATATGGCAGAAATGGTGGCACCGTATCAATATGACTCGAGAGGAGAATTCCCGGCGGCGGCGCTGTCGGCGGGTATGCATAAAGGTTGAATCGCTTGGGTGGCGCCTCGAAGTCTTCTTCGTCTGAATCAATCGGATCCTGCTGCTCATCCTCGACAGGTTGCATCTCGACTACAAACCCATGTTCCTTCAGGTATTCCGCTAGCCATAACCCGACCCCATGCTCGTTGTTGGTGAGGGATTCAATTTCTGATAGAGACCGATGAAGTGAGAGCAGCGGCGAGGATGAAATGATATCCCCTATTGTGTCATGCATTTGGGAAGCCATGCCGCTTTTGACACCATCGTCTGGCCGAATCACGGATTGAGGTACTGTAGGACAAACAGCTCTTGCATCGAGCAATATCGCGCATATCAGAGCGGCGATGGATAACGACTTCATGAATGCGGCTGTCACGGCAGTAGCGATTGTGTCGAAGTCTCAAACGAAATTAGTGCTTCCTTGCTCCAGACCATTGAGGAAAACAGGCTGGGTGGACGGAGTTCCTTCCAATTGTCCCTATGGTCTTGAAGCGTGTATATCGCGGCTTCGGCAATTGCGTTGCTTTTTCCCCGTAACCCTTCCCTTCAACAACGTTGGCTTAACGGGTCACAGGAATCAAACTGTGGGGTAGTTAATTGTGCATGCATACCGGCCGCTTCCTGGATTAAGCCGGATACCTCAAATCAGGCACTGGTCCAGCGCAGAGAAGAAACATGCGGGATGGCATAAGCGGAAAGTGATGGTAGCATCAGCCGGCATGAATCCCAGTACTTGCCGTGAAGAATGAGAGGATCCCGGTGTCTCTTTAAAGAATTGAATTAGATTGTAAATAATGGTATAAAAAATACAAATGATTCGGTCGTCGTCCTGCATCTCAAATGCTAAAAAAAAAGACTTGAAGGGTATCTGTGAATCGCAATGTGAAATCATATGCAAGTTTCGGCTGGTGGTTCCGCAGCCCTCCTTTCTTCTTTCTCTCGATTTTCACTGTTCTCATCTTGCGGTTTGGTGCCTTCCGTTGGTAATGTATCCTCAGTCTGTAGGTACGAAAAGCGATCTTCACGACCGGCAAAGGGTGATGTCGTTGCGCTTGATCTTTCGACCATGACCTCAAGTATTGCCTTTTGTAGAGCTTGGAGCCCGTGCGGTTTGAGCAAGAGCTTAGACCCCAGGTTGTCAACCTCCTTGTGCAATTCCTCGGACAAATCCGCCGTCGTAAATAAAACCGTTGGCTGAGGAGGCATTGGACCGTGTAAGCCATTCTCCATGAATTTGATACGAGACTTCTCAACCAAGTCAAGAATTTCTTTCGCCGCAGAGAAACCGTCAAGTCGTGGAAGCCAAATGTCCATGAATATCACATCGATAGGAACCGTCGGATAAGCCTGAGGTGTGCTTAGCTCTGACACAGCTGTTTCCTCAGGATCGAAATGCGCCATGCACTGTGGTGCTGTGCCGGTGGTAGCACATATTGAATGAGCCATCTTCTCAACGGCGTCACGGCCATCAAATGCCTCATAGACATGCTCATACCCAAGTCGGTGGAGTAGTTTGACCAAAATCTCGCGGACAATCTTGTTGTCTTCCGCGACTAAACAATTGAGTGGGTACTTTTCGGCTAATTGCCTGTCCACCTTGGTTTTGGCGAAATCCGATGTTGTGATTTTTGGCTTTGCAGTAGCTTGAACCGTTTTCAAATATTCGTATTCGTCAGGGCTCGGTAATGCAGTAGAGAGCGATAATGCATCCCGCGTAGCAATGAGAAGCTCTGGTGAAGAAGGGTCGGAGCTCAAAGTAGAGGAGTCCCTAAGTTCAGCTGTCGGGGAAACCGGGATTTCGTTCCTTTCCGCTGATTTGCAGTACTCTCGGTATTTCTCAGCGTCGAATTCAGCAACATGATCATATATGCCTGCAGCGCCCTTGCCGATTGGCACTGAGATCTCAAAAATTGAACCATGATCAGCTGGCGCTATGGATGACCAAACGCAAGTGAGATCTCCCCCGATTCGCCGAGAAAGGCCCTTGGCGACCAGTAATCCCAGACCAAGGCCTTCGCTTGATCGAGTGATTGACTGATTCTCCCGCGCAAATGGCTCGAAAAGATGCGGAATGAATGCCTCTGGAATCCCGCTTCCAGAATCTTTGACTCTGATGAGAACAAAGTTGGCCTTTCTCTGGTCTAGCGTTACATGTACAGTAATCTCTCCAGTCTCTGTGAATTTCACTGCATTCAGAAAGACGCAGGAGATAAGTTTCTCCAAATCCTTTTCGCGCACGAAGAGCTCCTCGGGAACACTAGATTCAACGCTCCATTCGATCTTCTTTGTCGTAATTCGGCCGTTCGATGAGCGGCTCTGTACTTCAAACCTTTCGCTCAAATCGGTAGTTTCAGCCGATATTTGCTCAGGCCTACCTCCAACATGTAAACACTCTCCAATTACCATGTGTAATAAATCCCTAATCCGTGTTGATGGGATGGAGCCCGCCCGTTGGCCTTGCCTCAGTTGCTGCGAACTTTCGTAGCTACCAGAGCTCATGGCATCCATGACAGCATGGTGAACGTTGAACGGTTTCTGCATGAAGATATTTGCCTCCTCAGCAGCAGACTTCACATCGGGATAAGTTCGCATAGATCTCTTCTTTCCAGCGAATCTCTTTCGAAGCCACGATCGGCGTTTTGCTGCTTCGAACGGGGAAGATTGTCGCCACTTGAAGAACGAGGGCATCTCATCTGCAGACCCGGATGGGCTTTCATCATCCGAAATGAATGGAGTGTCTGGTATTTGCATGTCGAGTTCGTATGCGATTATGATGTTATCGGCTGCTTGCACAGCTCTTCTTGCACTATCTTCTCAAACAGTCAGTAATGATATTTAAGTTGTGAGAAGAAAAGACCTACCGCGAGCGTCTTCTAGCGACTGAGTGATGGCCTTGAGACGTTGAGCAGTTTCGATGTTGTTATCCGGGTCTATATCTTCGATATCAGCCCTAACGACGTCAAACATGCCGACGACACCCTGCATTGGAGTCCGCAACTCATGCGAGAGATGCGGCGCGAATGCTCTGAAGGACGGGTATCTGGATCTGGGCATCTTATGCAGAGTCGAAACTCGACGTCGACCTCGGTCGTTTTGACGAACGTTTCCCTCCTTTTTCAAGTTATGGCGATGCGGGCTGGCTTTATGAAGGCCGACATACTTTGCGCGTGTTGTCACGAGCTCTTCGAATGCGTAGACGAGTAGTTTGACGGCGGTCCACGGTAGGTCAAGGCGCGTCAATCCCTCTTGCGTCCACATCATACCGATTGAAATTGTCCTAGTTCGTGATATGGGCAGAGGCACACACAGGTATGACTGCATGGTGAATGGTAGCTTCGCCATGTTTTCTTCTCCCATGACAGCTGGTAGGTCACTGGTTATCAGGTCGCATCCTTCGATCGGCAATACTGAGGGAATTTCAAAGACGACTCTTCCTGGTTCGTCAGAAACCTTTTCACTGGCGAGATGATGTCGATTGTCGTAACCTATACCTGCGGGCCTAATTTCGGGATCGACTGGACATATAGGCGAGGTTATGAATGCATACTGAGCCTTGCACGTCCTTGCCATTCCTTTGATAAGCTTAGTCCAGAAGAGCATGCTTTCCTCCCTGCGCAACTCATTTCTTAATTCACGAATCTCATTGAACGCCCTTTGTAGCCCGGCATCGACAGGGCTGGAGTCCAGTAGCGTTGCCAGTCTTGACTCGCCGCCTGTCTTGTTGACATCCACGTCAGGCGGGAAAGCCTCAGCTTTTGATAACCAGCAATCAAACATTGACAATATGCGATTGATGAAGGGGATCCTGACACTGGGTAAGACAAACATTACCGCGAGCAATGGCCGCAGTCAGACGATGAAGAACAAGAAGCAATACTGAACGGTTACTGCCAGGGAATCCTCGAATTATTTGTTATGTAAATGGGTTCTGAGTTTAGTGGACGGCTGCGGTTCATGGGGGAAGCCTTGTGCCTGCTTTCACCGACCAAAGCCGATTGACAGCCGGCTACACCTTTAATGCTAGTTTGAGGTGAGTTATTATTTGAAAATCGCCGCCCGTAATCAGGAAAAACAACGTTCAGTGACGGGTCACGAACCGTTGTGGTGCCATATGCGACACGAATCAAGAAGAAGGCGATTTGAGGAGGCTCGATGGTTGTAAATGATAATATGTATGATTTAATTTGAGGATTATGGTTCAGATCTTGTTGCTCCTGCTTTTGCGGGGTGGTGAATCATATCATTGAGTAGACATAGGAGTGGAGCTCCGGAGGCTGCAGCCGACTAGCAAAAATAGGCGGCAGTCTCGATCGCAAAATATTATGTCTCGTGAGAATTGCTTCAGGGGATTCGAGGTACAAAAGCGTTGCCTTCCAGATCATCCGTGCGAGTGAGAATATGCACCGGGTTAGGATGAACCCTTCTGCCAGGAAGCCGGTCGCGTACAAGCTCTAAAACAGCCAATGCAAGCATGGTTGAGACTGTTGCATTTTGGCCTAATGTATTCTTTTGAGTGGTACCAATAACATACTCTCATACTTCCCAAACGCGCCAGAGGAAAAAAAGAATATGATGGACAATGTGCGGGTGAGCCAAAATGTCCCAATGCCCAGAGCGTATGCCAGTGATTGTAAGAAGGGAGGATGCTGTCCGAGATTGAGATCCGCCGCTTCGAAGGACTCGGCACGGCATTGGGACCACCGTGATCCGGCAAACCCCTAGCTGGGACGTTAGATGCTAGCGATGCAAATGAACTATGGGGCGGCCGGCCGATGGGAAGACATGGACAAGGGGTCAAGCTGTCTCGCGGCTGTGCAAAGGCCAGATATCCGAATACGACCAGCGGCACTGACGGCGTCTCAACTGGAGCGACAAGGTAGTTGTGCTGTCCAAATCTGTAGCGATAACACCGAGTCACGGCTGCCGCTAATACCTCTGAGGCTCGGTGAGGCACGTACTACCGTACAGTACCTCTATGAGACGACTGTACGCCGTCTGATTACTGTTGATTCCCTTCCAACATGGCGACGGCAGCAGTAGCGTGTCTGTCGACAGCGACGAAGCGATTCCGGGTCCGACAAGTATTCACCTTCGCTGTCAACAGTAAGCACTGGGAACAATCCAATTGAGTTAGTCAGCGCCGCGGTCTGTGCGACGAGCCAGCCGTTGTAATCGTACGGTGAAGATACCCCGGTCTCCACTTGATCGACAGCGAGAAGTGGGTTTGACCGGAGAAGCACGACAGAGCGCTTGTCTGGAGAGAATGAGCACGGTAAGATGCGGACTGCTCGGAGTTGGAGAATATACATGGGTCTGGAGCACCGCTATCAAGGGATATGATGACTCTCTCCAAACCAGGTGCCGCAATAGATGTGTACCCCTGGTCATAACCGAATGTGTATAAGTCGTGGTCGGCTAAGAATGCCACTTTACCTGAGGGCATTGATAGTGTTAAGTGAAGTGCATCTATCGTTGCAACAACGAGACGAGGCAAAGGGGAATGATAGTTTAGTCGAGATCACCTACGGTGATTTTGTCTCTGGGGCCAACCCGACTAAGATTGAGAAGGCTGACTGAAAACCCAGCAATTACCTGGTCAAGTGCAACTCAAGCATATCCCGCACGCTCGGTGGCACAAGTACTGCAACGCGTTAGGGTGATTTAAAACAGCCGGTTGCAACCTTGACGGTGCCATAAGGCTCATAGTGATCCATAGGTACGTCGACGTGGCATCACTGAGGAAGGAGCAAGGTACAACATTGACGATCAGCATAAGTGCAAGCACGATTTGTCATAAACTGACCCACACAGCGGTCAGAGAGCCCCTAAGACGTGTCCACTGGAGCCTTCGAAATCCTGCAGAAACGGTGGTATTTCCGCACAAGCGATAAATCATCGTGTTTGATATTGCAACCAACATCAGTACAGACATCGACGAAGACGACCACAAAAGTGAGACTGGCAAGAGCAGCTTGATCGGCCCGCAATTCCACGGAGCTAGCTTCGCAGGGATTGAAAGCAGGTTTGCTGCAGTAGGGGACGCCTACCGATGAAATAGCCTTACACTTTGACCGCGGCAATGTAAGTGCAGAAGTCCAAGCATAGACAGGTATCACACGAAGGAAACGTGGTTCTGGCCCCAATGGAGACAACCAATTGGCTCCTAGAAAATCAGCCATCAGCGCCGCTTTTTTGGGGGGGAGGGGAAAGCACGGTCAATTAGAAGGGAATACACTGAATTCAAATAGGGGTTTGACATACGAGGTCCTAGCTGACAGGATAACCCCTCTAATTGAGTTTCTGATTTATTTATTTATTTATTTTTTCTTTTTTTCCTTCTTTCCCGTCAAACCATCGTGTTTGAAGAATGATCAAACAAAGCCAAGCTGACTCCTAATGCACCAAGCACGGCCTCGCTTGCGCGATGCATATACACAAGAAAAAGGTCATACAGCCAAGTTTCAACGAAGTTTCAATGAAGTCACTTGCATGGCGCAGATCCAGATTTGCTCATATGGAAAAAGCATCATCTAAGCGAGAGTATAATTTCAAAAAGGGATTGAATCAGCGAAGTGTAGCGTGTAAGATTTAAAGGCGTAACTATGTAGCCAAGAAAACGCAGCAAATGTAGCAATGACGAGGATATATGCAAGTCTGAAGTCGCACATGCCCAACTGGTGAAGTTGCGAATGTCAGGGGTTTATATGACGTCCACGTTTGAAGGATCGATGCAACCTGAATCCGAAACGAATGACATGTATAAAACTGTTGTGAGACTCTTAAAACAGCTATACACTGCTTTCTTATGAGTGTCGGAACAACGATATTACGTTATTACTGCTGAATAAGCAAGGCAGTAAATGCATCCTTTTAAGGTAGGAATAACCCTAAGCCCTAACTATCATCGACGTTTCCGGCCCGGCAGTCCGCACCGCCGATTCCCCGGGGCTGCGTTTGACCAAAACACCTAGGTTGAAGACGGTCGCGATAACATCTCCGTCATTCTCGATTTCGCTCGACAGTCGACAAAGTACTCGCCCCCTACCTTCCTCACCAAACGATCGAGATGGCGAAGGAACGCACCGGCCTTATTTCGGGCCTGAACAAGGGTCACGTATGTGCTTTCCATTTTCCTGGCATTCATTTGAATGAGTTTCGAATAGCTTTGGACGGTTGAGAAGAGTTGATGGTTTTGGACGTGGAAGATAGAGGGAGATTAGTAA
Source organism: Ascosphaera aggregata (assembly GCA_024244195.1). Taxonomy (NCBI): domain Eukaryota; kingdom Fungi; phylum Ascomycota; class Eurotiomycetes; order Onygenales; family Ascosphaeraceae; genus Ascosphaera; species Ascosphaera aggregata. Next base: position 7,136 of record JAGYHZ010000117.1, on the reverse strand, counting down.
AGACTATCAGGTTGCGTAATTAAGAAAGGAATGCGATTGGAAGGGTGTTCCACGGTGATTAAGAGAAATGATGAACAAGCAGCTATTATCTATTCAGAGAAGAAAACCGAAGAGAAGAAATGATATTAAAAGACACGAACTGAGAGTCTGACTTGCGACATTTGCAAATATATACAGAAAACCACACCCAACGAGACCAAGCAGCGCATCTCCAGAACTAAGGGTCACCTTTCCCGCCGCACTGCGTTCGTCCGTGAGGTTGTCAAGGAGGTCGCTGGTCTTGCTCCCTATGAGCGCCGCGTTGTTGAGTTGTTGAGAAACGCTCAGGACAAGAGAGCTCGCAAGGTCGCCAAGAAAAGGGTGAGTCTTCGATATGCAGCGCCTATAAACATGGAGCAATTACACAAGGAAAATAGACGCCTATGGTTGTTTTTGTCAATTGAAGAGGAGGTAGATCTTCACTCGAAGAAACAGGAAGGATGAGGAGAACCTCGACTTTGCAATCATAAGAAGCACGACCAACTTCGCGCGGATGGTTATTTGGGCACAAATCCTGGTCTCAGCCTTGTTATTTCTGCGCACATGGGAGTCGGAGCTCTACGAATGCCACATGTGACATCTGACGCATTCGGACGATGGCCGCGATTTGCCATGCGATGCCATCTTATCAAATTTTCGCTAGTCCAAAGCACTTGCTTTTTGAAGTGTCAGCAACTATTCGAACGACAGACACGATTTACACCTGGCAAGGCAGCAGAATTGATTGCGATGGTCACCTCCGCTGCGGTGGGTTACGAGTCACTTTCAAGGCCCCGGTTCAATGATTATGCCGGGTTTGTCGTGACAGCATGACAAATGGCCGCTAGTTCTACATGTTTATGCAATGGCGACAAGGGATTTCAAACGTTGACAAAACAACTATGGGTGCTCTGATAAATGTTTTTTTTCTGCCTGCTCAATTCAGGATCATTTGACTAACACGATGATTTCTTTCAAAATCCACAGCTCGGTACTTTCGGTCGTGCTAAGCGGAAGGTTGATGAGATGCAGAAGGTGATTGCCGAGTCCAGAAGGGCTGGCCAGCACTAAGACAGATTAAATTGCAAAAAAAACATCAGCATTCAAAGATTCCCCCTCTTTTCGCCCGATCCTTTTCTCCTTGATTTCGCTTGTTACGCAGATTCTGTCTTACGATTTGCGTACTGGCATGATTTTCTTATCTCCGGTATTCAAGACCATGACGGGATGATCCTCATCTTGGAGGCGAAGAACGATCATGGTTGCGGCAGTTTGACATGAAATATAATACCTTTTGCGCAACTTCTATCTCCATCATTTCCATCGCTCCTCCCATCCTCTCCAGCTGCAGGAGGCGTTTTTCACATGCATTCGCGCCTTCGTGACCCATGAACTCAGTCTGGAAACACTAAGGGGGTTAAGCATCGCTCGAAAAACGCTGGTGATTCATTTCCCATAGTATTTCAAAGGCGATCACGAGCCCTTTCAACTCATCGTAAAGCGTTCCTTGTCCGTCTATCCCGCTAAGTAAATCATCAATGAATGGCGATCGCCGTTTCTTTTAGAAAGAGTGAAACTTCGTCAACATGCTCTGCTCCGGTTGCGCCTGTCATGGGTGGGATCTTCCTGGTCAGTACTCATTGCTTATCCAAAGCAGCATCTCACTACGGGTCAATAGCTTCTTTTGTTTAAACAGAGAGCATTTCAGGCGGAAACGTAATTCTCAATCACAGTGGCATGCCATCATCATCATCATCATTATCATTATCATTACATTATCTCTTTTGAGGAAATGGGTGGGCTATATCCTATCTGGGACTGGCAAAATGGTTTCACTTCTTGCCAGGAAGTTTTAGCCATCTTGGTAATTTCCTTATCTCAGTCGAAGACTTGGATCCCTTTGATTCACCCGTCCCTTTCCTTTCCTGAGATATGTCTTCATTAACAGGTACCGCTTCTGGTTCCCGCACTTTGATCTGACCTGCAGCAGCTCTCAGTTCCGGCTTCAGTAAGCTGACGCGGTTCTTGGAGCTGTCTGCATCCCATGAAAAGTTCACCAGCACTCGTCCCATCATACGCAGGTCCCGGATGAGTAATTTCGCAGGGTTATCCGGAACGACTGTCTGTGATGGTGAGTCTGCTCTACCACCTTTATTCGATGCTGTAGTCGGTAAGAATGTAAGATGGAACTGTTCCCCTGAAAGTGCAGTGTCAAGGCACCCTCTGACGAATGAGTGTAGGTCAGCACCGCTGTCTTCTCTTGTGAAAGTTGAGACGACCTGGCTCTGATCTGGGAATCTGATCTTGACCTCGACGGACTGAACAGCAGCTAGTCTTGCTTCTGCGGCTTCCTTTTGAGCCTCAAGTTCAGCATCGCTCGCGAGTCTTGTTGGCTGTGAAGCAGTTTTCAAATTACGCTGATGAGCTTTGGCGTGATCGATTGTCGGTAGGTAATCGTTCTCATCATAGCCGAGCATGACTGCTTGAGGGGTAGTTGAGGTAGGCGGTGCATAGACGGTTGTTGGTCGGGATGTTACGTCTGTGACGGCGGGTGTATTCTGATTCTCCGCGATTTGTTGTTGTTTCCTTGTTGAAGGTGGGTCTGGTGCAGTCATGCTGTTTTCGTTTGTCGAACCTGGGGAGGAAATAGAGCTGGCGGCTTGTTGAAGGGCTGCGAATGGCTCCTTTGGAGAAATATCTTGCTGTTGCTCTGACCGGTTTGGTCCTGGTGTGTCCTCTTCCACCGAATGAAAATAGATCGTGATATCTTTCATAGCCTCCTCTAGAGGCTGATCCGTTAGACGAAAGGCCAGCCTTAGCAGGACACTGCCATTGTTATACCCCAGCTGACCCAATGTCTTTTGCAAATCGGTGAATTGGCAGAGTTCCCTTCCCATGACATTGATCACTGGCATCTCGTAAAAGAGTCGTCCTGGTCCCGATGTTATTGCGGACGATGGAGCTGCGCGGGCGGTAAGATTTCTCTGACGGCTGTTCCCAGCAACCCCAGCTTCAAATTTCCTAAGAACAGCCCACAGAGTTGTAGTACTAGGGAACTTATCGATGAGGCGGCCATTGGGGGCTCCTGATGCTTCACATTCTGGAAGTTGGAGTGCAACTGAAACCACAGAAGGTGAACGAGAAGTTTGAACGAGTTCTAGTTTGGCGCCGGCTGTGAGGCCGGAAAGCCTGAAGGATAGCGATAAGTCCAAGTGTTTATTCTTATGTCTATAAGTTGGTTTAAAGAGTGTGAGTCAGTGCTGGATATCAAGGTTTACACCAAGGAATATCGACATGTAACAACCCACCTCAGGCCGTAGTGGCTGGTATCGTAGCCGAATTTCGCGCAAGCTTCACTCAGTATATCTGAAAGATGTTTTGAAGGAGTCACCTTCACAGTAGCCCTGCGGGCTGAGGAGTCAATGACGACGACGTGTGAAGACATGCTTACGAGAGGCCAATGAAGCGTCCAGTTGAATCACAACGATTGAAGAAGCTCACGGCGCCGTAGCTGTTCGCAAGCGAAGAGTCCGTGTGTGAATTGAGCGTGGATGTCAAGTGACTTGTTTCTCAAGAATATGGGAGACAGGAAGTGAGAAGAAGAATATGACTGAGACTGCGAGAAATGCGAAGACCTTCTTTTCCCGAGAGATGATACAGAGTATATATATGGTTAGCATGAATATCCAGCGCATCAAGATCGAAAAATGGCACCACCTATACCTACATACAGAGTCGAGATAGCTAGTCAAAAGCCAGCGTGCGGTAATGTAACGCGCGATGAAGATGCATAGAGCGAGGATATGTAATGGGTGCATGGAGGAGGATGTGAATTTGGTGTTTAATTCATCTTGATCATCATCATCATCATCATCATCATCTTCTTCTTCTTCCTCTTCTTGATGCTCCTCTCCTTCATCTTCTCCTTCTTCGCTCCCCAATAATTCGCCGCGGAGGTTTGAACGGACGTAGTGGTACATTTGACGCGGTGGAAGGTGTAGCAATAATAATGATAGGCACAGGAGGAGCATCGACTTCAACTTCAACTTTACATATCAACTTCAACATCAATCAGGCTTCATCAACCAATATCTTCTTCTTCTTCTTCTTCTTTCTTTCTTTTCTCTACTCAGCTCAATCAATTCTAGTTCTTCGTCTCTGTTCGTCATTCGCCCCATCTACTTTGTTCTTCCCGTGTTGCGCTGATTATATTCCAAGTTATGGTGAGTGATATCGATTAATAGCTTCGTTTTCCTTCTTGAAATGCTATCCTTTATACGCTTGCTAACAGTTCAATTCTCAGGCGAATCCCTTTGAAATAAGTAAGAAGAAGAGGAGGAGGAGAAAGATGGAGGAGAGGAGAGGAGAAGAAGAGAAAATCAACTCTTGACTCATTCCTTTACAATCATCTCACGTTTCCTCCATAATGTGCTGAATCCTAGCTAACCTCTATCCCCTTTCCTCTCTTCTTGCTTCTTAAGATGGCGGAGCCTGCGTGGCTATGGTCGGCAAAGACTGTGTCGCAATTGCCTGTGACCTTCGTCTCGGTCTTCAAGCCCTGACAATTTCCAACACCTTTCCCAAGATCTTCAATTACGCTCCGTCTCTCTATTTAGGCCTTACAGGTCTTGCTACCGATGTCACAACTGTCTCCGACATGCTACGCTATAAAGTCAATCTCTACAGATTGAGAGAAGAACGCAACATGTCACCACAAACATTGGCCAATCTAGTATCATCATCTCTGTATGAGAAGCGATTTGGTCCTTATTTCGTCGGTCCTGTCGTCGCTGGTATCAATCATAAGACTGGAGAGCCTTTCATATGCGGATTCGATAGTATCGGTTGTATCGACTTTGCAAAGGATTTCATTGTTAGTGGTACTGCTAGTGACCAGCTGTTCGGAACATGTGAGAGCTTGTGGGAACCAGATTTGGTATGTTTCTTCACCCTCTCTTTTTTAATATTTCGAGATTCAAAGGGAGAATTCCTCTCTTTCTCTTTCAATACTAAACAAGTCTTTCACTCTGATAGGGCCCAGAGGAGCTGTTTGAGACAATCTCCCAGGCACTGCTGAATGCTGTCGACCGTGACTGTCTCTCCGGATGGGGCGCACACGTTTATATCATAGAGAAGGATAAGGTCACTAAGCGGCTACTCAAGAGTCGACAAGACTAAGCATCATGAGTGTATGGATTTCTTTCTTCATTTTTTCCCTTGTTCCCTATGCAATGATTCGCCTGTTTTTTCTCTCCTTCTTTTAATCTTCCTTTCAATACCAACTAAGGACGTTGAATTGACAACCTTGTCCTCGAGTCTGAGACTTGACTCACACGTGGAATGCCTGTCAATACATATACATTCTAGCAGCCCAAATGTGATAATGACTGACAAAAAGTGAAAGAAAAAATAACTGGGTTCACTCCTGCGTAACACGACATTTGCCATCTCCATAACAAAACCCTATGCCTGTGTGTGCAGATGAATCCAATCCCACCCATCCCCTCCAACAGGATACAAAAATATTATTCAAAAGGGTTCCTTTCTTCTTCTTCTTCTTTCGCCATCACCCTATAACCTTTTCAAAGCATCGCGACAGAAGTAACACCATCCAATGCCTCTTCCCAGCTCTCTATCAGACTACCAGCAAAGGCTTCAAGTTCAGCCTCGCCTAGAAGATCGCCCATCTCCTTCCGTAACACTTCACTTCCTGCAGTGCAAGCTGCGATTAATTCACCAAGGATACCAGGCTTGGTAATCTGACCCTTCAGACGTTTCGTATTCGATCGAATCACCTCCGACAGCTGCAAAACGCTCGACTTTAACGAATCAAGCTCTTCCTTGGGAACCTTTGCGTACTTCGATTTGGAGACCCGTTGGAGGAAAATATGCGTAGCTGATAGCGTCTCAAAACAGGAAATGTTGCAGTGCATGTATATCCAAGATGGCACTGTGGTGGCATCAGACAATACCGTACCCTGTTTTGAAAAGTAGCCCTCCTCGGTAAACTGCGTGATCTTCCCCCTGACCCACTCAGAGGCTTCTTCGACAGCAGTCTGAACGTCGGCGGCGCCGCTTTGCCCATTGGTTAAACCTACCACTCCTCGTAGCAGGGTGCTATGTAATTTACTGTTGTCAACTTCGACGGATGTGAGCTCTTCGACTGGAATATTTCCGGCAAATCCGTTGAAGCTGCTAGCATCTGGCTGGGGAGAACTCTTGTCTTGTGTGACCTTGGGGCCCGTGAGGAGGTAAAATAGGGTGTCGACTAGAGAAAATGCTTTGAGTCCCTTGGCCTGATTGTATTTGTTAGCCCCTGCTCTTTTAGCTTGTTCTCCGTGAGAACATCTTGAGTGGTAAACTTACGCCGACAAGGGGCCCAACCCGCACATATTCTTCAAACGTCGGTTGATCGAGAGGCTCTATGTTCATGAACCCTTCAAAGTTTCGCTGATCTGTCACTTCAGACTTATCAAAGGCTAAGAAATTAGAAAGAACAAGTTCGTCAGCATATTTACCACTTTTCAGTTCGTATCACCCCTGCATCCTCCACCCCTCTATCTATCTCAAACGTACCCAAATGATTGAACCGCGTATTGGGTGATCCCCCCATTAACCTATGCACGCGTCTTTCCTCCAACGCCCACATGCGCTGACACAGACTCCTTTTCAATGTATCCTGAAGTCTAATACAGCCGTGCGTATTGATGTAAGAGCCGTACTCCAGACCTTTCAAAACAGCCATTGAAGTTGCCCGGTCAGACCGTCTATAGAAATCCAGAGCGAGACGGAATGCCACCTGCGGATCATAATCCTTGGGCTCGAGTCCATCAACTGGGGGAGCTGATTGGGGATGAATTGTAGCGAGACGAGTATATAAGTTGTGTGCTACTGATTCGTACTGTATTTGTTTGACGTTGAGATGGGCGAATGTCTCCAGTGCAAGGGATCCAGCTCCCAATAGCAAGTATAAACGAGTCAGGAGAAGAAGAGCCTCGTAGTTATGAGGTGATTCAATAAGAAGATGGTTTAGAATAGCAGCGGCTCGCGCATCGCGCAGGCGCAGACTTCTAGCTGCTGCGCTATTGCTCAACGCCTCTTTATGGGATATTACGTGC
>JAGYHZ010000116.1:4914-17128 GCA_024244195.1 Ascosphaera aggregata | reverse complement strand
CAACATCGGGGTCAAACCCCCTTTTCTTACGCCATAACTACGACGAAGAGGATCAACGAGAACAAGTGAACGGGTTCGAAAGAAACAAGGATAGAGACAAGTCATGGCGGACTCTGATCATCCTGTCTCTCCTACTTCTTCAACCCCGCGAGCACGGCCCATGTCGACCGATCTCAAGAAAACTCCCTCTTCTCGCGTTTCTTCTCGTGCTTCTAACAGCACCCTCAATTCTACCTCAAGTCCTTCAGTGAAGCGTCGCCCCAGTACCTCAACATTGAAACCCTCCTCTTCCTCTGGAATCCGCACTTCTGCTAGCCAAGGAAGCAACAGACCATCAACCAGACCTTCTTCCACAGCGACTGCACCTACTGCTGCATCTACTTCATCTGCCAGACGTCCTCCTTCAACAGCGTCTGTTAATCATTCCCCAACGCACAGGCCACGTGCCAGTGCATCGTCCATCGATTTGAAGACCCGTGGTGGTCATCTTCCTGCCAGCTCTGGTGATGAGAATAGCAAACCCATCTCTGAGGGCCGTCGTGGCTCTTCCGCCTCGAACATATCGCACGCTTCATCTCTCAGGCATTCGGTCAGTTCTGCGAGTGTACGACCTTCTGCTACAAAGACAACTTCTTCGTCTGCCGCCGCTGCTTCATCCCGTGGCTCAGCTACAAGGCATACTGCCTCTTCGAGTAATTCGGCCTCTGCCTCATCTCGTACGCAGCGCACCACATCGACGCAAGGTTCTAGAAAGTCGGGTACTTCTGGCGATGGGACTGGTGATTCTGCTACCAAAGTCAAGGAATTGACTGCTAAGTTGGCCGATAGTGAAGCCAAGATTGTCGAATTGCAAGCCAAGTATGACGAGGCTCTTTCCACACTTGAACAGTCTCGGGGAGAACATACGGAGGAATTAACTTCTGCGACCCAGACTCTACGTGATGAAAACGCAGATACCATCGAGAAACTCAAAGCGGAATATGAAGAGCAGAAAAAAGAACTTGAAGCTAAGGTTGAGGAGTTGGTTACGTCCACCAGCTCTTCTAGTACTGCCAACCAAGAGGAAATTGCCAAGTTGACAGCTGAACATGAAAATAAAGCTAAGCATCTTCAGTCACAGATCGACGATGTCAAACTCGACAATGAAGCTCTTGTCATGAAAACGATGCATGACATTGAAGAAGCTAAAAAGGCTGCTGCTGAAGAGTCAAATGCCAAAATTGCTGAACTCCTTGAACAAGCTAAGAAAGACAATGAGGAGGCCCTGGCTGCCATTCGAAAGGAATTGGAGGATGAGAAAGCCACTGCTGATCAATTGAGATCCCAAATTGAATCGCTCAAAAAGGTGGCAGAACAGGCTGATGAGACCAAGAAGCAAGTGGCGGACCTTCAAGTGAGACTGAAGGAGGAACATACCAGTGTCGATGAATTAGTAAAGCAAATTGAGCTATTAGAAAATAAAGCCAGCGAAGCAGAGGAGAAGGCTAAGCAGGAGCTTGAGAACGAAAAGCAAGCTCACCTCGCTTCTATGAAACAACTGCAAGATAAGCTTGATGCAGAGACTGCTTCAGTAAGCGAGCTGACTGAGAAGGTTAAATTACTGCAGGCTGCAGCTGAGGATAAGGAAGCTGCGTCAGGAAGTCAAGATGACGACATTGCTGCTAAACTCGCCGAAGCTGAAGCCAAGCTCGAAGAGGAAAGGAGATCCGTCAAAGACCTCAACGAGAAGATGCAATCTTTGAAGGAGGAGTATGAGGCGAAAGCTGCTGAAGCCGAGGAATCTCATCAAAAGGCCATTCATGAGGCTAAGGAGAGCCAAGTAGCCGTTCTCTCCGCCCTGACTGCTGAACTAGAAGAGGCTAAAAGGAACGCCGGTGATCTCACCAGCAAAATAAAGGCACTCGAAGCCGAAGCTGTTGAAAGTTCTTCTAAGAGTGATGACGAGCATGAGGCTGCGTTGAAGCAGGCGAATGACGAGCGTGCTGCCGTCTCCGCTGAGCTGGAAAAGGCGAGAGAGGAGCATGCAGCCTCCCTTGCTGCGATACAGAAACAGCTTGACGATGAACGGTCTTCAGCTGTCAAGTTGAACGAACAGCTCGAGTCGCTGAAGGATTCCGGCAATGAGAAGACTGCTAACAAAGCTGTCGAGGTTGAGGAATTGAGCCAGAAGTTGGCTGCAGAACAGGCTTCAGCGGAGGAGCTGAGAAGGAGGATTGTTGAGATGGAAGATACAGTTGATACGCACAAAACCTTAGGTTCAGCAAAGGAAGAAGAGTGCAATGCTCTTGCACAGGAGGTTGAGCAATTGAAGATGCAGCTGGCTCAAGAGAGTCAGGCGGCCGGGCATACCGTCAAGGAACTCGAAACCGCCAAGGAGGAGTTGGCGAAGGAGAAAGAGCAGTCGAAAGCCGCTCTTGAAGAATTACAGAAACAACTCGAGGAAGGAAAAGCCAACCTTGCGAAGACCACCGCCGAGCTTGACTCCCTGCGTGAAGCTGCCGCTGCCGCTGCTACTGCTGCTGCCAAGGCTGAACAACCAGAAGTGTCAATTGATGTCATCAAGCAGCACGAAGAAAGCTTAGCACAGAAGGACGCAGAACTGCAAAAGTTGTCTAAGAATCTGGAGGAAAGAGAAGCTGTCATTGAGAGACTCCGCAAGGATTTTGATTCCTGGCGTGAGGACAAGGAGAAGGCTAACATGAAGGCCGAAATGGAGATTCGGTTCCGCGATGACGCTCTTGATGAGTTGAAGAAGGAGTTGGATTCCTTGAGAGAGGAGAAGGATGAGATTGCCAGGCAAGCTGAGGCGGAGCTCAAGTGTAAGGATGAAACAATTGTGGCGTTGAACTCTGAAGCCCAGATGCTCAGGGAGCAAAGGGACAAGGATATTGCTGCTGTCAGAGAAGAAGTGGCAGCACAACTACAGGAACTTGACGGTAAAGTCAAAGAGCATCATACGCTGGTCGCTACCCAAGAAGAGGCTTTGAGCCACTTGAAGGACATGGAAGACAAGCTTAAGGAATTCGATGCAATCATTGCTGCTCGCGATGAAGCGATATCGAGGGCAAGCGATTTGGAGAAGCAGCTTCACGAGCTGCAAAACACCACGAAACAGTCAAGCCAGGACAATGATCAGTCATCAATGCCCCTTGCATCTCATAATACGGATTCCGAGCACGCTACTTTAGAAATGGAGGACAGTGCTGTCAAGATCAAGGCACTAGAAGAGAAAGTGAAGGAGGCGGAGGTACTAGCGGCTGAACACGCTCAATTTAAGGAACAGTATCTGTCTTTACAGCTCGATTTGGCGTCGCTAACCACAGCGAAAGATGAGGCCACAGCCAAGGTTTCTGCGTTAGAAGAGAAGGTCAAAGAGAGTGAGGCCATAATTTCTGAACACAGCCAGCTCAGCAGCGAGCACTCCGCCTTGCAGGAGCAATTGAAGAATCTTGACGCTATCACTGCCGCGAGGGACGAAGCCATTGCTAAGGCTGGCGCACTCGAGGAGAAGGTCAAACTTTCCGAGGCAGCTGTCACTGAGACTGCTCAAATGAAAGATGCAGACGAGAAGTTGAAAGTACTGGAGACTGTAACAGCTGCCAGGGATGATGCTCTTGCTCAGGTTGCAGCCCTCCAAGGAAAGGTGAAGGAAGCTGAGGCTTTGGCCGTAGCGCACGAGGAGCTTAGGAATCAGCATTCCACCTTACGGGAACAGATTAAAGAGTTAGAAGCTGCCGTCTCAGCAAAAGATGAAGCCATTGCTAAGGTGGCAGCCCTAGAAGAGCAAATTGCTCGGACTGAGGCCGTTGTTGTGGAGCATGAACAATTGAAGGAGCAGCACGCCACGTTGGTGGCGCAGCTGGAGGACCTCAAAAAAGCTTCCGTTGCGAAAGATGAAGCAACCAACAAGATCACAACACTGGAGGAAAAGGTCAAGGATTCTGAAGCTCTCATTAAAGAGCATAAAACCTTAAAGGAAAGACATTCAACCCTTGAGTCTCAGCTCAAGGAACTCGAAAGTGTAACAGCTGCGCGAGATGAAGCCGTACTCAAAGCCGGGGAGTTGGAAAACAAAGTCAAGGAACTAGAGAATGTTGCTGCTGCTTGCGATGCTGCCAGAAAACGGTCTTCTACTCTTGAGGATCAACTGAAAGACCTGGAACCTGTCATTGTGGCTCACGACTCTGCGGTGGAGAATTGTAGATCCCTCAATACGAGAGTTCATGACCTTGAGGAAGAGCTTGAGACTACAAGAACGCAGCTGAAGCAAGGGCATGAAAAGCATGTCAAGGAGCTAACGGAGTCTCACGAAACTACGATCCTCGACCTGAAGGGATATCATGACAAGGCTGTTGCAGACCTTCGGGCGAAGCATGATGAGATCATAGCTGGACTCACCGGAGGACATCAAGAGGAAGTTGAAGAGCTGAAGAGAACCTTGACTGAGTCTGAGGAATACAAGAAGAAGTATGACGAGCTAGTTAAGGCTTATGAGGATGCTCTTGTTGAGCTTGAACGGCTTGCTATAGCCCTTGAGGCAACTGAAGAACGCCTTGAAAATAACCTACCTTCTGCCGAATACTACGCCGCCCAAATCAAGACTCTGGAGACCAAGCTGGCCGCTTCAGAACAGGCCCTTGCCGACCTTAACAAGAAGGCGGAAGAGACTGGCAGAGTTGAGAACGCCGTAGCTAGCGCAGCGCTTGCTAGCCTCGAGGACAACGTGAAGACACTTGAGGATGAGCTCAACCGCAGTCATAAGAAGATTGTTACAATCACCGAGGAACTAGAGCATGAACGCACACAAGTTGAAGGTCTCCGGAAGGTTCTTAGAGCCCTTGAAGACAATCAAAAGAGCAAAGACGAATACCATGAGGCAACTCTTGCAAAGATGAAGGCCGATGCGGAGGCTCTTAAGAAGGCTTTCGAAGCGAAGATGGAGGCCGAGAAGGAAGCCGGCTCGAAGGCACTTGATTCATTGAATGTCGTTTACGAAGCTGAGATCAGTAGCTTAAAATCACAACACGTTGAGGCGCTGCGAAAATGGCAAGATAAGTATGATGCTTATGTTGCGACCACATCAGATGTTTCCAGTACATACAATGCTCAGGTTGAAGAGCTTAAGGCTGAGCACGCCGCTATTGTTGAAAGCAAAGATGCGGAGCTCGCTCGTTTACAAGGTAGTCTTGAACGCGTGAGGGAGGAGGTCAATAAGTTGAGAAGCACCTACGCAGAGCTGCAAAGCAGAGCAGAGGAAGAGCACAGGAAGAAGATTGAGGATCTGGAGCTTGGCCACTCCAGGACGATCGAAACCATCCTGACCGCTCAAGAGGAGAAGCTCAGCATCATGAGAACTGAGCATGATAATGCGCTCAAAGAGAAAATCGGTGTTGTCGATGCTCATGCTGCAGAACTGCAAACTCTGCAGGAGTCTAAGGAGGCCACGATCCAGGTTCTCGAGAGCGTAAGGAAGGAGCTCGCACAATCTAAGAAGGCTTATGACACTCTGCTTGCTGAGATTGAGAAGACGAAGAAATACCACCAGCAGAGCCTTGACGACCTGAAAGCTTCAGAAGAGAGATATACCGCCCTCGAGAGTGACATCTCCACGCTCGCCACCAAAAACATGCGCCTCACTCATGAGATCACAGAAGCGCAAGCAGTGATGTCACAAAACAGTCGACGGATCCGCGAACTTGAATACGAGCTCAACGAGCTCAGAAAGAGCAAGCACTCAATCGATGAGGGCAACATCGACCCATCAACGCCAGATGGCGGCCTCCATAAGAAGGGCCATTTCTCCAATATTTCTCTTGGTAACGAAAAGGATAAGCCTAAGTCCTTTAGCAAACGGAAAAGCGAAGTAGCCAGCTCTGCTTCTGGTTCAATTGCTGAAGGGAAAGACACCGAGAGCCCAGAAGATCCAGCAAGTCCTATGACGCCAGACGGTAACTCGGAGCATCTACGCGAGAAAGCGGCAGCTACTGCGTCATTTGATGGGAAGGTGAAGTCTTCGTCTTCCTCCTTTTTTCAAAGCATGTTCGGTCGACAGGCATCCTAATACTTGATGATTATTTACTTTTCTCTTGAGCAACATAGATCGCCAGCATCAACGAACAGATTCGTCAATTGGGAGCCTTGAATGATGATATCTTTGACCATCACCAGAAGTGAGTACCGACAAAGAGTGATTTGCTATAGGAACACCCGCTGAAATATCTACTATCGCAGTCTGATCAATCAACTCTCTAAAACTTCTACGATTGAGTCAGCTTCCATGACTTTAGGGGAGTCAAAGACAAGCGACTCGAAGAGTTTGATAGAGGTTACCCAATCATCGACCTCTAAATAATAGAGTCCTGGTCTTCCCTTTTTTTTTTTACGTTGCAATGTCCATTTTTCTACTGCGGGCATAGGCCCCTAAATCTTTGTTTCCTTTCTCCTGTAATGGAGTCAGATACTGTACATGGATGCTGTCGCGCCTTTTCTATTTTCCTATCATCTATCCCCATTTTCTGGAAATGAACAATATGCAACCGGATTCATCCCTTGCAGTATTGTCGATTATTTAGGATTAGCCGTCTCTGGCATGCGACACCCCCAGCGGCGTAAGCATGGATGGGAATCTGCACCCTTGCATCATCATGAATGAATCTTACTCGTCATATGATCTCTAACCATATCTTCCTGACGAGTCATCGGGATGCCCCGCGCTGGTTTTAAAATATAAAAAGTGGCCTCGAACGCACTTCAAAACTTACTGACTCTTAGCGAGCTTCAGTTGCATTAGGGAACAGAGTCAGAAATGGCTTCGGGACTTTTTAACACAGGCGAATTACTGCGTGTCGCACCGTTGATCACCACGACGGCCACACTGCATTATGCATGGGATGAGCATTTCTTCCTTTCAATCTTCTTATCGGACGTGTTTCAAAAATGTCGCGATGAGTATGAGAAACAAGAAGCAAAGACAGATGCGATCCAGTCTCATCAACCGTCAATCAACTCAGTCATACCGCGCTACTTTGCTGGCTTTTTCTACGGCGCAGGAACCATTTTCCTTGTTGGCGCCAATGCGGCTACCATGGTGACAGCTGGGATGAACTTGAAATTACGGGCGCTTTCTGCCAATCCCATCAGATGGTGCCTATATGCTGCAGGACTTGGATTTACAATTGGCCACTTTTTGTGTGTGCCTATGGTGATGTGGTCGGTCAAGGCGCTGCTCGACAGAGCGGGGCAAATCATGACCGGAGAAGAAGTCGATGACGAAGAACCGTCAAAGGAACTGTGGAGGTGGTTGAAGGGCCATTACATTCGCACGTTGCTGGCTGACATACCTGGATGGCTCTGTTTCTTAGGCGCTGTGATTGTTTGAGGCTATGCTTGTTGTCGACATGGTTCATCCGCGATTGCTGGCGCCCCGTTTCAAACCACATCGTCCAACGGACATTCCTGTTTGAACCGTGGCCCGTTCTGTCAATCTACGTCCCAGGCAATTCTTCTCTGATGATGCGATAGACGAAACCCTATCTGTCTTATCTATTGTATAGGTTGGCCAGCAGCCAGCATCATGCATTTCATAAGTGGTTTTGCTCTAGTATCAAGTTCCCCTTTGTGTTTTCCAAAACATTAGAGTGGGGGATATGGTACAGTGGTTCAGCGCTTCCCTAGCAGGTCTCTTGATGTTAACCACCAAGAGGGCGCAGTAAGTTTTACTCCTGCATCCCCCCTTTTCTCACCCCTCAACACCAAGAAAAACCTGCATAAGCCAGGTCTGCTGATGTAGCAGCCCCTTCCTGTGATCCTCGCTCATGTAAACTAACCGCCCCAGAGTACGCAAGTGTATCTTGCAGATACACTCGATGTCTCTAACTTTACCGTGTAGTGTAGCCTAACTCTAGTAATACTAGCAGACTCAAGACTCAACAGACTAACACTAAATATGGGGGACCAGCGGGTCAAGTAGGACACTAGTCTTCTTTAGTCAGATATGTGTGGATGTGAGGTGTACAAATCCCTATCGCTACTTAGTAAGCAATGTTCTTGATTGTGTACCCGATCTACCCTCAGTGCACACTGTTGCTGATCATATCCAGCTGCTACTGTGGGTCTGCTCCAACAGCACGTATCAAAACTAAAGTGAGTGGCGCATGTTTGATGATATATTTACGTACGGTAAATAAATGCTGTTAAGGCCGAGTGGTGTAGTTGGTTATCACGTTTCGTTAACATTTCATATGTTGACGCCGAAAAGGTCCTCAGTTCGAGTCTGGGCTTGGTCATGTTCTTTTTTTTTTCCGAGAACCAAACTCGTCGGTCCCTGAACATTGACGTTGTTATTTATTCCTTTGTCATTTATATGTTATTGAAGCATGAGCGGTATATTAGCATTGCTGAAGTGATGGACCACCTTCCATGGTGTGACTCGAATCCAGTGGTGATAATTTGGCCAAACCCTTGTCATTATGATCCAGTGGCTAACGACGTTGTAGATACGTGTTTGTCCATTACGATGGAAAAGAAACGGCCAAGCGGCAGAGCAATCATGATTCGGTTTATGCGAGGATGATCACATTGGCCTTGCTCCAAACTTTAAGACAGCCTGTTGGACGTGACGTGAAAAGAGCATAACGCAGTTCCAGTTCGATCTCTATTTACAATCTCATTGGCATGCGTACTCGACTGGAGGTGGATGCTAGTCCTTGCACCGTGTTATTGGTTGGCAACCGCCCTCCAAAAAGTTTTGTTCTCGTGCCCCTGGCTTGTCTTCGCAATAGGCATCACCATCTGCTTTGGATCCTGCGTCTGCTTCAAAACGTGCCTGGCATAAGCAGAGGCAACCTTCAGCCAGCTAGCCTTCTCCTTACGATTAGCATTGGCTCCCTCCCAGGCCCACAGTGTTTTCCCGGTGTCAATGACGAAGATGTCGTTACCATCGAGTTCGCCCTTTGAGATAAAGGTGCCTTCTTTGACAAGTTCAAACTTCAGCTGACCAGATTCATCGCTGAGTTTGAACAGCTTAAGTGTAGCTGCAGAGCCATTGTCACTTTCAACATCGCGTGAACCGTGTAAGGTGATAGGTCGCGGTGCACTGAAAGAGTCCTGTTCAACTTCTTCACCCTCACCCGCTAATAATTCAACGAAGACATGAGCTCTTGGCTCTTCCTGTGAAAGGACCTCCGTCTCAATATGCTTTGCAGTAGTCATGTCTGCGACGACCTGTGCACCCTTAACCTTCTCAATTGGACTGCATTTCTTACCCTGCCAAACCCAAATCTTTCCGCCAGTCTCAAGAATGAAGACGTCTTCGTCGTCGAGACTCTTCCATGTTGGCTCAACTTCGTGAACGAGTACTGTGGACATACGTCCAACACCAGGCTGCTTAAATACGCGGAGCAAAGTGCTGATCTGTTTTTGCTTCTCCCCAGATTCGGCCTCCGCATCTGTTTCAACGTGAGTGAACCCGGAGCGCACGCCACCACGACGGAGGATTAAGCGAGGGAAGAGGGATACGAACTCAGCGGATGGTGATTCTTGAACCTCCCTATGTTGCGTCACTGCACCGTGTAAGAATTCATCGAGCTCGACAGTCTTGTAGGCTGCAGTTCCAGCTTCATCTTGAGTGGTATCCTTCCCTAACCAAAAGAAGATTTCATGGCCTAGCTTCATGACCTCCTCCTCTTCCCCCTCTTCACCTTCGCCCGTGGTCTGTTCCTTTTCGCCTTTCTCTTCAATCGCATAACTATGCAGAATTATATAGCTGTCCCCTTCATAAAACTCCCCATATATCTCCTTAGGCCAAGGGACAACTTCAAATTGCTCAATACGCCAAACCCTTAAACCGGACTCTAAGCCGACGTGACCATCGTTCCATGCCGGTTCAGTCTCGGCGGAGGCGTATTTGACTTTATGGTCAAGCTCGGAATTAATTAGTTCGATGTTGGAGTCCCTCACGTCGTAGCGGGTCGGGTGAATAAGACCTTGCTCGGGTGCCATAAATGCCAGGTTGATGTGAGCCAGTGGTAAGTTCATAGTAATGATGCCGGAACGATCGAAGGATCCTGGTGGTGCAATATCTCTTCTAACCGTCTATTAATACGCAGAAAAGGGAGCGGAGCAGATAAATAGCGTCTTTCATCCGAACAAAGAACAGCCTAGGAAGGCGATGGCGCTAATGTAGTACAGCTGCCAGCTGTTACGCTATTATCCGCACGCATAGAAGCCCATCATCAGGTTCAAGCGAAGCACTCCACATGCGTGGATGAAGAACTGCATCGCGGGACTATGTGGCTCACTATTGGGTCTTCAGCCGAGGTCTGAATCGAGTGCATCTCGCACTACCTTATCCTGTTATCATAGGCACGAAGATATCTTTTTTTCAGCTTTTGAAATGTGTGGCAGCAGTAACTGCTCCACCAATTGAAGGAATCTCTTCAGTTTGGAGGCGGTATAGGAAAGCTATGCCTCAGGAAGTTGAGTTAAGAGCATCAAATGACCAGCGTGCATTGGTTCGTACTGAATATGAGATCAGCAATGGACGCCATTATCGATTCGGCAAATTACTCCTCGCGCCGGTTGATTATTTACAAAGAAAGCTCAACTTCTATCTTCGTGTGCCACCTTCTCTCCACTGGGAATCACCCTACGATTAATTCTGAGGCCCAGCAGACAGATATGCGTATAACCTTTGGTCAACTGTTATATTCCTATAGCGGCCACGGACAGTGAGTGTCAGTGCGGTTTGTGATGCTTTCGTCGAACGCAGGGGGATGCTTTCCCTTGAATATGATCCATAAGGTACCTCTAGGAGCGACTCTTCTACGACCGTGGGTGTCATGTTACGTGACATCTGATATCACTGCCGCAAACCTATCCAACAAAAGTCGCTTTGGCGAGACGACAGACACGTCACAATAACTTCCAGTCAGGGCTCCACCACATGGATTTGACTTCAATGTCAAGAACACCGCAACAATTGGCACTATCAGTCTTTGACACCTTGAGTTTGCTTACCCCGTCGTCCCTTGATGAACACTAGCGATAGTTCTAGCTCAAGGGGTGGAAAAATGCATCAATGATCAAGATATCGGGCAAAATGCTACGAATGCATTATGCCCGAGGTGCAACGACCCTGATTACCTGCCGAGGAGGTTCTGTTGGAAAGAATCTCTTGTTGCGCGCGGTTGTTTGTATCTTCTATAAGGTCATGCCAGAGGAATCAAGCATCAGTGACATGCATTGCAAAGCTTGATTTTGCGGCATCTCTAGTACGTTTGGGCTTAGACTCATCAGATCAAGCTCTAGGATCGTCAGCAAGACGCTGCGATTTTCATGTGAAAAAAAAAAAAAAAATAGATACGGTCTGTGATGATGTTCGGCGGAACCTGCACATGGAACAGATGCACACCCAACCATCGAAGCACCTTCATGTTTCTAAGATATTGGCAATTGTTTCCAAAGTCTGCATGGTGTCATTGTCTGAACTTGAACAGGCCGATCGCTCAGTCAATGATGCCGCACCATTGCAATCTCATCACACGAGCAAACATCCTCAGATGCTTCAGAGTTCGTCGATCAGAGTTCCTTTGGTATTGAATCTTTCTAGCTTCGATTCATGTTGAGATGCTCGTCAGACACTAGGTCGCAATGCCTTTTCGAATGATTTAAAAGGACCACTTGCCCGGCCTTTGGTGCCCTCTCGAACAACCAGAATCAAGAATCGAAAAAGAAGATCAGACAAACAAAGCTACTCGAACGGATAGACAATATCTACCATCAAATCAATCTCTGCATCCTGAACAATATGAAGCTCAGCGCCCTTCTTGCTACCACTATTCTTGCGGTCACGGCAGCTGGCACTCCGCTCGCGAGGTCGGATCAATGGACCGATACGGATGATGTTGCGCCCCCCGAACAGACCAAGCTCGCGCACAGCAAGAAGAGCGAGCAGCTCAACGCTCGTATGAACGGGAAAATGAACGTCGCCGCAACGAACACAGCTGATGACACGGACAAAACCATTGCGGCTGCCGACAAGGAAAGACGGCATCTTTGTATAGGGCCCACTTACGTAGACAGCCACACTGAGGGTGTGATTCCATATTATTCTACCGGAGTTCCTACTAAGCGGGCCGACAGCGAGGGCAACCTCGAAAAGAGAGTCTGGCTTCACCCCTCCCTTGCACCGACCAAGCGGGCCGATAGTGAGGAT
>JAGYHZ010000115.1:0-17197 GCA_024244195.1 Ascosphaera aggregata | reverse complement strand
GGGATAGGCAGCGAAGTCACGCAAAAGGGAGCTCCGGCAATTTATGCAAGGAAGGACTCGACGCAAGGAGAAGATACTACATACGGAATCTCCACGCTATACCTCCTCAACGGTCTCTCCCCCCGCTTCCCATCATCTCAAATCATTCTGTCTATTGTATGCACCATCTGCCCCACCGACTCAGAAGAGTTCGATATAAAGCATATGCGTCAGGCACCACAATCAGCGACTGGTTTTTTCCGCTTTACGCCTCCTTCCCAGCGCCGCCGTATCAGGCGAGCGCTTTCGGATCTACTCTGATCTCATCACTTCGACTTTTCCAGATCGATTGACAGTTCACATCCCATTATCTCGTAACTTATGCCACCGGCTCGGTGCTGTCAACTCGATTCTTCATAGACCGGACTAGACAAGCATTGCTGCTGACAAACTGTCTCAGTGTGCTCTTATTAGTACTGCAGCCGCCGTATTATGACATGGCAAGCCAGCCTGACCATAATATTATCCCTGGTCGCTCCTTGGTTGTTTCACCAGCAACCGCCCTTGCTGGAATTGTATGCCACCCGGCATACATTTCACCTGCGAGTGCTTTCCAGACACCGCCTTATACTTTACTGGCCGATCCAGACGATGTGCTTTCTGGGTACTGGAGCTACGAGAGTGTGACTGGGAAAAGCAGCAGTACAAAAGTTCACTATGAAGGTGATTATGCTGATCAAAATGGGAACGTGATTCACCTCAGTACTGCAAGTCAGCATAAGTTGAGGAGCAACAGTGGTTGCTCAATTGCATCATCGCATGGCGGCGGCATGGACTGCAGCGACTGGGATAAGGGATGCGATGAAAGTGATGGAAAATCGGTGGGAGTGACTAAGGCGGCACCAACGGAAAGGGGAGAAGCAGGGGGAGACATCGCAGCCAACAAAAAAAGGAAAGCAGGTTCCTCGCGCGGTGTAGCGAACCTGACGGCAGCGCAACTAGCGCGGAAACGAGCCAACGATAGGGAAGCACAACGAGCGATACGAAGACGTACGAAAGAGCAGATTGAAAAGTTAGAGAGCAAGGTTAAGGAGCTTTCAGCACAGCAACCAATTCAGGAGCTAACCAGGGCGCTGAGTGAAAGAGACGCAGCTCTGGCGGAAAATGAGGAGATCAAGAAAAGATTAGCAAATGTGATGGTCATAGTGCAGCCCATCATGGATGTTTTTGGACTAACGGGTATGTTTTGGGTCCCGTAGCTGTTCGCCCGTCTTCTTTTCCCTTGACTCATTGACTGTATATGAAGCTCACGGTTATATCTGACTCGTCTTGAAGAGCAGCAGTTGTCTACAGCACCTCTTACGATTATCTATAATCCAAACAGCGATAATCAGCTTAGCTTGATTGCCCCCACGACAGTGCCATATACTGCCACCTCCTCTGGTCAGCTCATCGTCACAGCCTCTCCGCAGCAAAATTTACAACTTGCTCCATCCATGCTACCGATGGCAAAACCTTTGGATGTAACGGCTATCTCTAATCACCAACCTCCACAGCTAGCTCCAATGACTACCCCGCTTGCGGCGACAATCGCAACACCAACGATTGCTTCAATGGCATTGAATTCACCTTTCACGTCAAGTGCAAGCCAAACGCATTCTTATGCGACTCCATCGCCACCGACGTCTATCACAAATACATGCAGTCCGAGTTGGGCAGACCTGCCGCCGCAACAAATGTGGAGTATAGAAGAGCTGATAAAGGACAAGAGGAGAATGCTGTCGCAGACTCTTGAGTTTTCAGACAATGGGGAAAAGTTAGGATTCAATTTCCTGCTGGGTGATGGCCGCGTCGGGCCGGCACACCAGTCATTCCCCTTGGAGTTGCGACAGCAGCAGCCAAACAGTATCAGAGACATGACACTCCGTGGCGGACCGACGTCTCGACAGGTCTCCAAGTCTGTGGAATTCATGCATCCGGATAGCGTGGTAGTTTCCAATGTCCCGCCAACCTGTCCCATGGACGGGATTTTACTAGATTTCCTTTCAAGTCGGCGCCGTAAAGCGGCACAGGGGGCCTCATCGGGGCAGCTGGTTGGGCCACCCTACCCCAGTGTTTCTTCCTTGCTCAATCCGTCGGTTGAGAGCTACTCTCATCCGATATCAAAAGTGTTCACCGAGATTCTAAGTACATTTCCACACCTTGATGCGTTGCCGGATCGCGTTGCCGTCTTATATATCATGTTTCTACTCATGCGATGGCAAATTTATCCGACCAAAGAAAATTATGAGCGTCTTCCTGATTGGCTAATACCGCTGCCATGCCAGTTCACAACACCGCATCCAGCGTGGATGGATTACCTTATCTTCCCACAAATGCGGGAGCGAATGGTTATGACGAACACGGAGTATAATTTTGCGGACTGGTTCATACCTTACACCGCTGATCTGAGCGTCAATTGGCCATATGAGCCTACGGATGCATTGCTTGCCACGGTGGGATGCGATGAGCTGATGATCAACCCCGTTTTCGAACAGCATTTGAGGAACCTTGATAATTGGTCATTGGGGCCCAGGTTCACGCAGGCATTTCCGCATCTGGCTGATGCAGCAAAGATCAGGCATACTTAATTCCCACTGACAATGACGGCTATTGGGCAATAGCCGTGGGTATCAATCAGTCTCATCGGGAGCAGCACCCGATTCCCTCGCTACGACATGGCGTCCTGGCGATACCATTCCGGCAGCATGAAATGATGGAAAGACACGAACGGCTAGCAAGAAGTTTGCAAGCGAATGAAAGGGCAACACGGAGAGCATATTCTGATACTTCATGGTAGTTTTTTTTTTTTTTCGAGATTCATTCATTTGATCGTTTTTCCCTTGTTTTGCGTCTCTCCTTGCAGCACGGCATTTGCATGTACGCATACAATTCAGCACTCATACTTAGATACTAGTATCCTAGGCATGTATATCGAATAATGGCATGGTAGAGCGAGTATTCAGCATCCGTTCTATCTCAAACTGACTTGTCTAAAGCCTTTGCTTCCGTCAGCTCTCTTTCCCCCTTCTTACGCCCGCTATGTCTAACTCTGGTAGTCGTATGTATCCCTCAAACTTGGCGGTGGATCCTCGCGCACGAGAGCGGCGTAAATCATACGGGGAGAGCACCTTCATCTCAACTTCAACCTCAATCTCATTCATCTCACGTACTACAGATCCTGCAAGAACGAGCATATCCCACTCACAAAATAACCCATTCCTGCCCAATCACACGATTGCACATTCTGTCTGAAGCTTGGTAGACTTTACCTTTTCAAACCTCACCCGTCTTTACCCTTGAATAGCATCATGGCGGACGCGCCTATTGGTGAGTAAACGCCCTTCCTGAAAGAGGAGGGGAGGAAGGGGCAGAGGGAGGATATTTGACTATATATGTTGATTCGAGTAATAAAGAAACGGCAGATAGCTAATTCGATCGTCTTCTCGGTATAGTACTTGATGGCGGAACTGGTTTTCTGAAGGTTGGATATGCGGGACAGGTAAACGATTACACCTACACCATTTATCTACCTATTGTCTCTCCTAGCGTTGAATGTGGTGCTCTACAATAGAGGCGCAGCAGCAGCTAGCGATGTTGAACCGCATCTTGAGAGACGAGCTCGAATTTCAATAATTGATGAGCTGGCTGTTCAGAATGCTGACTGATTTCACCTTCTCGACCTCTTCTTTTGGCGTGTGGTATACGAGCAGAACTTTCCCGAGCATCAATTCCCATCAATAGTCGGCCGTCCAATTCTGCGGTCGGAAGAACAGGCTGGAGACTTCGTCGCGAAGGATATCATGTGCGGTGATGATGCCGCCATAGCCCGATCAATGCTGCAAATCAGCTACCCGGTATGCCTTCTACAAGCTCCAGTGCACGCTCGGAAACGATCTCATATCCTAGATGGCTGACCATGAGCCCTCCCATGATGTAATAATGACAGATGGAAAATGGCATTGTTAAGAATTGGGAGGACATGCAACATCTTTGGAATTATACATTCTACGAAAAGCTCCAGATCGACCCAACAGGCAGGAAAATCCTTCTCACCGAACCGCCCCTAAATCCCCTCAAAAACCGCGAACACATGTGCGAAATCATGCTGGAACATTACAACTTCGGCGGCGTGTACGTCGCCATTCAAGCTGTGCTGGCTCTTTATGCTCAAGGTCTGAGCAGTGGCGTCGTTGTCGACTCAGGGGACGGTGTTACTCATATTGTTCCTGTATACGAGTCCACCGTTTTAAACCACTTGACCCGCCGTCTTGACGTCGCTGGACGGGATGTGACTCGAAATCTGATTGGACTACTCACTCGCCGCGGATACGCCCTGAACCGTACGGCTGATTTTGAGACTGTTAGGCAGATCAAGGAGAAGCTTTGCTACGTCAGTTACGATTTGGAGTTGGATAAGAAGTTGTCTGAGGATACGACCGTGCTTGTCGAGTCGTACACGTTACCTGACGGTCGTGTCATCCGCGTTGGATCTGAACGCTTTGAGGCGCCAGAGTGTCTGTTCCAGCCGCATCTAGTCGATGTTGATCAGCCTGGCGTCGCGGAATCGTTGTTCAATATGATTCAGAGCGCAGATGTCGATGTCCGAGGTAGCTTATATAAGGCTATCGTATTGAGTGGTGGAAGCAGTATGTACCCTGGGTTGCCTTCAAGAATTGAGAAGGAATTGAAGCAGCTCTGGTTGACGCGGGTACTTGGTGGAGATCCCGAGAGACTTGATGTGAGTTTTGCCTCGCTTTTCCATTTGGCAAGACGTTCAATTTCGGTCTTACATTTTGCTGACAATACCGTTACTGCACCAGAAATTCAAGGTCCGCATTGAAGATCCCCCGCGACGACGGCACATGGTCTTCCTTGGCGGCGCCGTCCTCGCCAATCTGGTAAGTAGACTCGTCTATCGCCACACCGTTCCGTCTGCATTCACAAGATTAGTTGCTCACAACAACATCTTTGTTATCATAGCTCGCCGACAGAGACAACATGTGGGTCTCAAAGCAAGAATGGGAGGAGCAAGGACCCCGGGCTCTGGAGAAGTTGGGACCAAGATAGAGAAAGCCCACGCTTTTAGAACGCAACGTGGCAACATGAGGGTCAATGAGGCTCTACACATAGTCTCCTACCACGTGTCCTCGTCGCCATCAAATACATTCTTCCTATCAGCTTCCAATGCTGATATTCTCTCGTACCCATCATTGGTCATTCTGAGCAAGGTCATATCACTTCCCCTGTCCGCCTTAAGTCCTGTCAGTCATTGTTCTAAATTCATACAAATTCATCATATTCAAAGCATGATGAGTTCATTCAAGCAGCGGAGGGACAGAACTGATAGTCCTCTCTGGCAAACGGATGAACATTTCTAAAAAGCGATAGCTACAAAAACTGCGCATGATCGAGTTGAAATCCGAAATATTCATTACAGCCATTCAAAGTCCTAGAATTGGAGTTGATAGAGACAATGCAGTAGTGCTACCTGAATGATTGCAGTTGTCCACTCTGCTGCGAAGCAATCATTGAACGAAGTAATCTGTAATGAAGCGAACGCATGATGCGAGGAAAGGAAGAGCACAAGGTGAGTAAGGAAAATAGGTGATGAAGTGACCTAACTACGTGTCACGTGACACATTGCAATAGACCATTCCAAATAGAGCAATATCAGTCTTGGCACCATCCATCATCTGCGGCGCAAAAAAGTACTGGATGAACGGGGGGTTGGAGGGAGGTGGAATCTATCAAGAAATACATGTCGAATTTGTCAATGTGCCAAATCAACAATGTTTGACGGAGCAATTTTTGATATCGGACCGAGAAGAAGCGTTGTGCCTACCTGGATACACCCACACGGATATCAGCAATCGCGCATTCATGGGTCTTTGCTGAGCTAAATGTTGTCCTGCATCCAGCACGGACTGTTGTCAAGTCGTTCGCATTCAATCATCACCGGTGTCCTAGACTGAGGGAGGGTCAGGAGTTCTTTTTACGACGATTTTATTTTCACCGCTCAACTTTTCGTCCCCTCTTCTTACTCTTGGAACTCATACAGTTGCTTCTTCACGCTTCTTCACAATGTCCAACCAGGATAATCACCATGATGACACCTCCGCCGACAAAGACGAGGAGGAGTTTCTCCGCGTCATGAAATCGCTAAATCAACCTACAGATGACCTTGGTTTGGGTGACATATGGTCTCGTGAGCTCGAGACTGGTGACAAGGCAGATGACGCCGTTGATTACGAAGATATTGATGATGACGATTTACCGGATGAAGAAGAGGTTGATGCCGGTGACCAGGGACGTGCGGTCAAAATTGAAGATGAAGATGAGGAAATGGAAATGGAAATGACTGTGGAAAATGGCGTTGGATTGGGGCTTGGCTTGGATATGGATTGTGGAATGTCCGGTGTCACGACCGATGCGCCTCCCGGTGAAAGTGGCGTTGGTGTTGGCGGAGGAAGCGACGTGGACAGCCTGTTCGGCGGCGATGAAGTTGACGACCATCAGACCGGCGCAATCAAGGATGTAGGAGAAGATACTTTGGATGACCTCTTCGGTGACCGTGATGATATTCTTCCTGATAGGACGGTCCCGTCGACGGTTTCCGTTGTCCCAAGGACAGAGAGCAGTGAAAGACCTGAGATTGGGCAGACGGTGGTCTCGATACGTCCCGCTTCAACTGAGGGCGCAGAGTCATTCAACGCTGTTAAAGCGAGGGAAAAAGCTGTTGAAACAAGAGAGCACGATGAACAGGGAGTCGAGGTACATGAAGCCCAACAAAAGGATCAGTCGGAAGACATGGACCCAGTAACATTCAAGGAATGGCAACTGCAACAAGCACTGTTTGCTATGTCCAGTTACGGCGTCGAACCGCCCGCCCCTCCTGAAAACCACGAAGAGTTGCTAGCCTCTCTATGGCCAAAGTTCAGAAAAGACGAACAACCACGTTTTTTGGAATTACTACCACCTAAGAAATCATACTTCATCGGCAAACAACCGTTGAGAACGCCAAAGAAGCTACTACCTACCAAGCTGCATCTTGAAATTGCGCAGGATCAAGAGCGACTTTTTAAGACTGGAGCAGGAGCTAAGAGGGGTATGGATTTCGGTGGCATGGATAATCCTTCTTTAGTCGTGGTCAAGCCAGAAATTGTCGAAGAGGAAAATCAAGAAGGCGATTTTGGTGGACTCATCAACTTGGAGGATGATATGGACGAGGAGCTACCCGGGAACGTCACAATGTGCGATCTACAGGTCATGTGCGCCGATTGGGATGATACGGTCACGCCGCCAACGCCTCCAGCAGATAAGGTGGAGAGAATGAAGAGCGAGCTAACAGGGGATGACGTGAAAATCGTTGACACAGACGACTGGCTCCTGGAAGAGAACCCGAATAAAAAACGGAAGACTGGGAAGAATGTCTCTGATTTTGTGGCGTTTAGACATCTCGATATCCCTTACTTCGATGATCCATTTGAAGCTACGGAGAAGCTTGCACGTACTATCAACCTGGATCTGAATGATCCATATCTCCTTCTTGATGAGTTTCCCGATGAATCAGCACTCAGATCTGCGCGGAAAGAATATAACCGCACGCCTGGTGGGGGACTTCTGGAAGGCGGGAACCTCGCCAAGAAGTTAATCAAGAGATACAATATCTCAAATGACGAAGCTTACGATATGCTGAAAGAAAATCATCAGAATAGAGTCAGGAGTACACTCGGAAATGTTGCAATTGAACACTCTCTCCCGGCAATACGCTTGCAATGGCCTTATTACAAAACGAAACTTGCTCGACAGGAGGCAAGATCTTTCCACCGTCCTGCCTTGTCGTTCTTTCCCAACCTCCCTGTTGCATTCAGAAAACCCGGATTCATCAAAAGAAAGCATCAACGGGGAAAAGATGTTAAAGTACTATACGACTCCACCAAATCTCTTAGTTTGGCCGACAATTCTCATGTCATGCTAGTAGAGTACTCGGAGGAGTATCCACTAATGCTCTCGAACTTCGGTATGGGTAGTCGACTCGTGAATTACTACCGGCGAAAGAACATGGAAGATACAAGTCGGCCGAAGGCAGACCTTGGTGAAACTGCTGTGCTGTTACCGCAAGATAAGAGTCCCTTCTCGATTTTTGGGCACGTTGATCCCGGAGAGACAACGACGGCGGTGGTGACGAGTATGTATAGAGCACCAGTGTGGCATCACGCAACGAAACCAACGGATTTCCTGATTATCAGGAATAGTACCGGTATTGAAGGAACACATTATTATTTGCGCATCATCGAGAACTTATTCGTTGCGGGACAGCAGTTCCCTTCTGTTGACGTACCGGGCCCACACTCCAGGAAAGTCACAACTGCGTCCAAAAATCGATTGAAGATGATTTCATATCGGAAAATTAAGAAAAGCAAGAGCCATCGAGTTAGTGTTGCCGATATTACGGAACATTTCCCCGATAGCAACGACATGCAAAATCGACAAAAAATGAAGGAATTTTTGCAGTTCAACAAAGATTACAAGGAGTGGGAGATGAAACCAGGTGAACAAATCCCCGAGGAGGAAGTCCTAAGGGGCCTTGTCAAGCCTGAAGATGTGTGTCTGCTAGAAGGAATGCAGGTTGGCCAGCAGCATTTACATGATTCAGGGTATGACAAGGACGAAGAGAGCGGTGATGATGACGAAGGTAAAGAAGGTGAAGGGTTCGAGCAACAGATGGCTCCTTGGAAGACTACAAGGAATTTCTTGCTCGCTAGTCAGGGCAAAGCTATGCTGCACCTACATGGTGAGGGTGACCCAACTGGTCGTGGGGAAGGTTTCAGTTTCATCAAAACATCCATGAAGGGAGGCTTCCGCGCTGTCGGCGAGTCAGTTGAAGATAAACTCGATGCACGGAGATTGAAAGAACTCGGCGGACACAGCTACAATGTCGCTCGGCAACAGAAATCCTATGAAGAGTCTATCCGGCGCATCTGGGAAGCACAGAAGAACAGCTTGTCTTCAAATGTGGAACATTCAGGAGATGAATTTGATCTTGACGACCATGACAATGATGGCGAGCGTGAACATCGTGAGACTTCCATCGACACACTTCGACCACCGCGGTCCGAACGACCGACACCATCCTTCACCTTCGGGCGTAGAGATGACGAGACTGCTTCTGTGTTCTCGCGGTTCTCTACATCCTCCCAATCCGCCAAAATCATGAAAATAACTCGTAAGATCCGCAATAATCGCGGCGAGGTTGAATCTGTCGTTGAGCTTGTCCGTGATCCCCGGGTAATTAAACAATATCAGAAACAGCGCCACGAGGCTGAACTTCGCAACCTCGCTCTCAACGACATACGGCCGACGGGTGACCCAGAGACGGACGCTCGTCGTATGAGACACATTCAGGAAGAACTCCAACGTCTACAGCGTAATAAGGAACGTCGTCATGCCCGTGAGAAGCAGAAGGGCATAAGCGGTGGTAGCATCGACTTGGGAAGTCCCGCGTCGACAGTCGCTGGATTCCCCGGCCTTGGTGCTCTAGCTGCTACTGGCGCGGGACCTGGCAAGGGAGGAGGTACCACGAGGAAATGTGCAAACTGTGGTATGGTGGGACACATTAAGACGAACAAGAAGATGTGTCCCATGCTGAATGGGACGATGCAAAGGCAGCAACAGGCTATGCAGCTATTGAGTGAGAGCCAGAGCAAGGCCCATACTCCAGTGCCAGAGACGGAAGCAGTTGATGAATTTGCGGAGAGGAAGCAATTCGAGGAGCACAGTCAAGCAGGCTCGAATGCTGGATCACCCCTTTCAAGCTATCCCCCCTTGTGATAATGAATCTCTGAAGCTCGACATCTTGTTGGTCATCGCAAGCCGACCTGCTGATCAGTATTGCTGCAATGTGCAGATATTCCCAACCATATATAGAAGCAGGCTGAAAGTTAAACCTACTAATTCGACATAGCATGCAGCTGACACCGTATGCACCGTTGACCAATTCTTACAGCGACGATGTTGTTACTTCGCACTATTCGTGTCATTATTTGAATCACGCACCCATGATTCCCCCGACGTCTATGTTGACGGCAACATCAACCCGACGATGCAGAACAGGATGGAGAAGCATATTTGACTGGTGCAACGAATGCTGTCGTTCACTATTGTGAGCCAGACTTGTATGTCATGCCAGGGGTTTTTCCCTAAGAATACCAGCGCGAGTGACATCGGCACACGTTGCACCTTGTCTGTTGTTGTTGTTGTTGTTGTTGTTGATTTGCGCATTGACATATGTGACCCCATGGTGCAAGGGCAATTATTGCGGTCACTTTCATGCCATACTGTTGCAACGGTTATCACAGATTCCGAAATCACTACTTGGCGGGTTGCAACTTGATCAAGGGAGTCTTGCATTACTGGCTATGGTGTCACCGACCTCCTTTCGCGGTAACATGACGACTTCAAAGCATGGTCTCTTTAGAGGGTTGATTACGATGTCAAGAACGTATGCAAGGCTGACCTTCCTGGGCATCACATAGACAAGCTGACTGTCTGCCACAAGGCGGCCCTTTTTGAAAAGGTCATTAGCATCCGTCCTAAGTGACCGTCGGATTGCTGAAGGCTTTTTCTAAAGGCATGGCGTTTCACTGGGACTCTGCGACGTTCGCGCACACGCAATCCATATCCTAGGGTCATAAGAGTGGCAGGTGATAATTTCAAGCGAAGGGAGAACACGAATAACGTTCGTGCAAGCGACTTATAAAATAATGCAACATGAAGCTTTCGTTGCGTCCAGTCGGCTTTTGCCGAGCGTTCAATGGAAGGGACGAAAAGTCAGCCAGATCAGGCCACTCTTGTACAGGAGGATATTCAAAAAAGGTTGACAGCAGGCGACGTTCCCCTATGTGTTTCTCAACAGGATATTTAATTTGCGAATCGACGATGTAACCTGCTAGGGCTGGCACCTTCGTGTCGCTCAAGGTCTCGCCGCTGGCCACTCTGCTGTTGAGCCCTTTCAAGTGCCAGCTTGCGATACCAGCTGTGACTCTGATGTCTTGGCGCTTGATGGGGCTGCTGGGCAATAGGGCCAGATTGACGTTTGCATGACCTTGGGTGTTCGACCTTTGGAACAAGTTGAGGGGGTTACTCGAGTGCATCAATTGCCAATTGGAATGTTGATTAGTCTTAGGTGACGTCGTACAAGTCGGGAATGATTACCACATGCGATACGGTCTACGGACGACTACGAATTGCAAACCACGGCAGTAGTTTGCATTCATCGGTAATCGAGCTCCCACGCACCTCCGTATGACAAGGGACGACAAGTCCTGCTTGATGAAGACTGGACCTTGAAGCCTGCAGCGTCGCATTGTGAGGATAATCTCCTTCCAAGTTTGCGAAATAGTAAGCAAAAAAGCAGATATATGCATCTATACATAATGTGCCCATGCTGCTTCTCAGTACTCCATCTCTCAAGAGAGGATTGTGACGGGACCGTTAGGTCGCGGTCACTGCGACCTTCGTCGCATGCCTACAATTGTCACCCCAACCGCGAAAGGGGGCACCCGCTTCGCAACAACAAAAAGCCTTTGCATCATGGATCGCCGTGTTCCTACTTCCGAAAAAGCCGCGAGCGATTTGTCAATGTCAGTCGCTCGACGTTTTGGTAGGAATGACTAAAACTATCATGAAGTTTCGAACTTTTTTTTCCTTTAATTCCCCCTCGAAATTGGACTCGTCTTATCGAGCATGAGGTACAAATGCGTTCTTAACAACTTCACAATTGTATAACGTGGCAAATGGCTTACAATGACTGTTCTCTGGTGAAAGATTAATCGCACTGCCTTGCTGTGAAGTTACAAGGAAAAGGGAACCGAGGCCTCACATGGACCTGATAGTCTGTACGGCGAGAAGCAAGTGACTGGTCAGTCCTTGAAACTCATCAAGGACCTTCACTATGCATGTTCCTACAAAGATCAGGTGCAAGGAATACCATCAATCTCTTACCTCTTCGAAATCTACATCCTCCTATTATCGGCAACTCATACTTAGCGTTCTGCCGAAAAAATCTCTTCACGGCGGGTCAAAATTCCCACAACCTTGCGTGGACCGACCATAACCTAGGTCCCTAGGCAACCTGAATGCTGGTTATGCAATGGCAGTTGAACTGCTCCGGCAAACAGTATTCGCAATTCGGTAATCCGTTATGACTGGTCTAGACAAGAGATGAAGGAAAGACTCTTCGAGACAATACAGCGCGACTCAATCACATCTCGAAATGCAGTTAATGTATAATTGAAGCGGTAAAAGACTCTAATTGGCCTTTGCGGATTTCCTGAAAAGATTTTGCAAGAATTAATCATTTTAATGTCCTGCAGAGGGCGTCTCTGTGTACTCGATGGGTTCATGGAAAAGATTTATAACGCAATTGTGCACGGCTGTAAATTCGACACAGTTTTTTGATCAACCGGTCGTGAGCGGTGGACGAACTCGTCCTTCCAGTGATTATTGGAACTCCAGTTCATTACGGTCCTTCCTTTATGCTTGAACCAGTCATCCCGACTGTCACATGGCAATGAGATTGAGGAACGTGCACTCGCGAGATCTCCGCTTCGCCGCCTTTCTTGTTGTATCACGACATCGCTGGAATTGTTCGGGAATATCACTCGAAGGCACAAATCCCCCTCTGGACGCCATTTATGTAATGAGCGCTTCCAAGCCTGCTGAAATATTTCGCAATGCTATCTATCACGATGTCAACAGATACAGGTGCACTAGCAATTCCTAGGGACCAATAGTGTGGTCATGAGATCATAGGAATGACTAATTCATCGTGAGCTGCTTGTCGAGCAACAAGCCTCTGTGGTTGCTGGGCTACCAATCAAGGCGTTGTTCAGAACTTATCCAGAACAAACCATGGCTAAAGTTGGGTAAGGCGAAGCAAGTCGCCATCTTCATGCAACAAAGGAAGATGGCCACTGCTAGCGCTGGGCACTCATGCTCAAATTATAAATGCCAATCTGAAGCTTTGTGGAGATTTTTTTCGGTAGTAGCAGATATTACATCAAAATACACGTCTGTGCGGCACTTCCACTCCTACAAATTCGAACGAGGTGTCACTCTTCTTACATTATGCCTTGGATTTGGTCAACCAGAACATTACACCTAGCCTCGGCCATGTTAGTGGGTCATCTCTGAGCGTGATAGATGGGAGTTGGATGTCATAGTTGAGAGTTACGTGCAGGAGGCGTCGTGACCCCAGGGATATGCGCAACCATTGCCAGAAACAGTCCGACACTAGAGGCCATCAATATATGCATTGTCAAAAATCGTGTATCTCGATCTGGATGAGTAGGACTTTTATATGAAATCCACGTGAATTTGCTGATTATAGGGTAAGTGCACAAGAAGTGGAAAACAGATAAGCAGGAAACGAAAACGGCAAAAGTCGCCACCCACCACGACTTTTGATTCTATCATATGCTCCAATCCTGGCCATGCAAATATCAAAGAGACAAGATGAGAAGATGAGCGAGAAATGTAACAAAATCCATGAAATAGTCGCGATGCCAAGTAACAGAGAAAGGCATTCACATACCATGCGAGCATGCATAACTTCCGAAGACCAAATAACTTAGAAAGCACCAATGATGTCGGCAAATGGTAAACAAGGGTATTCAAAAGAAAAAGAAAAATAAAAATTTGTAAGGGAACCAGATGAACAAAAGCCGGAAGAGCAAGAATCTTCAAAGTCCAACATTGCAATAGGAGCGTGTTAAGGTTAGAGCATGGCGTTAGATAGGAGAATTGGGTTGAAGACCGTGGATTCTTTCCCGGAGGGTGTATCGCTGGGCGTCACTTGGGCTCTACCTCACGCAAAGGTGGTTTGAAAAAATAAGATAAAAATAAAAATAAAAACAGCCCTTCGTTAGCCCTTTAACGGCGGATATTTAGTCCGCTTCGGCTGGGGTGGCATTCGTATGCTTTTGTTCTCATCTCCGGCTCCACCGGGATGAATCCGTTTGTTTCCTAGACATGAATAATATGAACAACCGAACCGGCATACAAATGCAATAGGGCATGGTTATCCCAGTAGAACTGAGATATGACGAAGAGCAGAACTGGGTGGTCAGTCTTACGTCAGCCAGGAGCTTGTCTCAGAGGCAGTATCATCCTTCTGTTGGAATTGTCCCGGTTCCGGAAAAGGTATGGCCACAGTTTGAGCATCAGCCATCCAGGCTTCGGTTCGGGCTTTGCGCGTCCTTCGCAGGTTCCAGGGAGTTAACCAATCTTCCAGACGGCGTGCAAGCGAAGTCGAGTCGCGGTTTTGTGCCCAATTGGCCGAAGCCAACTTGTACGCATCGTCGATTGGTTTTCGGCGAATCGCCTCGTATGCTGCAAATACTTGAGGTAGAGGCTCGCTAAGGTAACGTGTGAAAATTCGAGAGAATAGAATGGCATCGTCAAGTGCGTAAGCAGCAGACTCATCCTTAGGTGGCATCTGGAAAAGATAAGAAATGATTAGCAGGCACGTCGTCACTAATGAGTATTGGGATGGAATTTCACAGTACTGCATGTGCGGCATCGCCTATCAGCATGATTCGTTTCGTACTCCACTTTCCGCCCTGCTGAACTTCATAGACAGGATAAAGCGTCCAATCGGGGCATTTCTCGATGATTTCCCTGATGCATGGTTGAACAGCCTTTCCAAATCTTTCTCGAAGGTCGTCCCTGAGTGCCTTTACCGAAGATTTCTTTGCTCTGGTATACTCTTGACCTTGGACCTTGAGTAAACCACTGGCAATATGTTGCGCGTCGACCTGAGCAAGAGCGGCAACAAACAACTCTTCGCGTTGTCTATCACAGAATGTTGTAAGCAGAGCACCACGTCTTGATCGGTTGAGTGCAGTGGTCTCAAAGTGGAAGGGCGACTTGATTAGTGAAGCTGGCATCGTGGCTTGGATGAAAGAGATGCCTGTGTACGTCGAAGACCTGTTAGGGTCGACAATATTCGTTCTCGTATTTGAGTGCACGCCGTCACAACCAATAGCCAGGTCACCCTTAGCCATAGATCCATCTTCAAAATATATGGTGACACATTTGTCAGTCTCAATGCCGCCAACAACTTTCTTGCCGAATTGAATGTCGATATTGTGTCGCTTCTCCATGGCCGTCATCATTGCAAGGTGCAATGCTATTCGCATCACTCTGCGTCCCTTGTAACCTCCGTAACCTTTGCCGTTCTTACCGGCAAAGTCGACCGAACCCATTTTTCGCCCCGAGTGCATAGAGAACAATTCAATCGCATTGACGCCAACACCCGCGTCAGGCCCCATCTTGTCAAGCTCATACAATACACCTAATTGATCAAGGTGTCGCTGTGCAACCGGTGTGAGGTTGACAGCACCACCTGATGTCGAAGGTACATCTCTCAGTTCGAAGACTGTGATCTGGAGATCCCTGATGAGAGGGGATAACTCTTTGGAAAGGGCAAGAGCGACAGCAATGCCTGCAATGCCAGCTCCCAGAACTAAGACCTTCATTTCGAGATCCTAAAGGTATATAACGATTTGAAAAGGGATGTCGCGGAGTGATTGCTGTGTGTGAAAAGAGCCAAAGCCCCTTCGTAGTCGAGGGTCAATTGGAAAGTTTTTGGTCAAGAAGGAGAAGGATTGACCGACAAAAGCTGGAAAGACAATTTGTGCCAGGATCATGTGGTGGTGGAAGAAGTAAAGAACGTTAGGGGAAGCTCGAAAACCAGGGAAGAGAAAAGCAAACCCTCGTAGATGTGAAGACACGAGACCAGCGGTAAAGAATCCCGGCTCAAGAGGAACGGACGGAATCCGATGTACCTGAACTCAATTCAATTGAGGAGATCTGATGGGGAGATAAAAAGTTGATACAATGGAAAAAGCGAAAAATCGCACTTTTAATCAACGAACGAAGAGTCAAAGGTACTAGAATTGGTGCGTAATCTAGGGTTGCATGTCGAACCAGGTCAGAGAGGAATGAGCGTTTTAAAATCTCGGGGCCGCGCACGCTGCTGAAAATGTAGACCTTTAGGTTCCAGGTGCATGTATCGTCGACACACGGTTAGACGAATGTGGACTAATCTGTAATACGTGAGCCACTGACGCTGCAGTGGCACATATAATTGAGGTTGAAAAGGGCCAATGCCCGCCATCGCCATGCACGTTTCTATCATGGAAGATGGTTCCGGGCTAGCGACCATCCTTCTATATGCAGTGGAGCCAGAGTGTTTTGCAAAAAACAGTGGCCCAAATAGGAATGAGAAAGAAAAGGGATGATATTTATGAATCCTCTCAATGCAAGTCCAAATTTGCTTCCACCGGGCGCGCAACTTCTTCTTCGTTGTCAGAACATGTGCTCCCTTCATTCTATCTGGAGCTCTTTTGAGCAACGGGAAGTGTGCAGACACTGAGTGCTTTGGCTTCTGGTGAAGCAATTACTCCGTCATGACCGATCGGGTCCTAAATGATTGATCACCAGAGAGATCTATCGAAATTTTCGACACGTAACGCCTTGTCCTTAACTGCGGTTGAGCGCCCCTATAACGTTCCGATAAGCTCCCCAAAGGAAAAGGTTTTGAGGTTGCAGGAATGCCACCAAGAATTTGATGTTGATTCAGCCTTAGGTAGTAGATCCGACCGCTCAGAGGGAGTAATGGAGCGCCAAAGTCTATTGCTCGTATAATCATGTACCAAAACGCAGTCACGCACAGGCTGAGTACCTGAAGTTACAATTTAATCCCTTAATCCATGCGTTGGACGCTGGATTTTCCTCTGAACTCTCGAGTACATCGCCATGGAGCTACATACCAACCAAACTGGGACAAGGATCTGACCAGTGTTGATGGCGCTGGTGAGCCATGGTCCTCTCTCCTGGACAGCCTGTGCGTGTCATCCAGGAGATATGTATGCAGTTTCGTTGACCACCAGATATGGCCATACGGATCATCATAATTATCAATAGATCTAGCATGGCTGTGAAAGTCGTCTCTCCTGTGCAGAACTCGGTCGCAATGCCCGCTATGACAGGGTCTCTTCCTAGAATGCAGATGACGGGATATCAGCTGCAGGACCTTGTTTCATTGAGCTCTTCCATCTTAGCCAGACGCCGGGAGGTCACTGGAGGATATAGCATGAATGTATGAGGTGAT
>JAGYHZ010000114.1:0-17297 GCA_024244195.1 Ascosphaera aggregata | reverse complement strand
CCGGCGGCAGACCTTGATGATTGTTGCGAAAGCCACGACGCCTTTGAGGTTGATTAGATGTGTGTTCGCCACTGTGATGACCTTCATCATCTCCATTATCGTCATTCTCGACATAAGCAAGGATCAACAGTATGCTCGGTGTATATAATGAGATTCCGGATATTATGCAGTCAGTTCGAAGTATCGTTGTGACAGTAACTGACTCTCGTTTTCTCTGTGTCGAACCATCAACAGTAGGAGATGCCGTCGGCGAAACGTCAACTATCCAGATAGTGCCTCCCCATCCCACGATGAGTTTTTCCGTCTGGCTAGAATCCGGTCTTGTTTGTAATTTCTTGATGTCAGCGTCTTCGCTATTCATAAGAAAAGACCCATCGTATGGCTCCAGAGAGTCCTTATCTATCCATTCCGCTCTAGCCTTCCATGAGCCTGCCATGTCATCCCAATCCGGTAGTGTGGGACGATCAATGTGGCTGAGCCTCGTCCATGCCAATTCAGCCGCCTGCGTCCCCAGAGAGATGTTCGACCTCATCACTTTGATTCCCTCCTCATTGACCCACATGACATATTTGCCGGACTGCGACCATTTGATGGCATTGATAGTACCTTCACCGCTATGAAGAACTATGTCTTTACCATGATTTGCTGTCAAACCCAGCGAATTGAGCCAGCCGGACGTGCTCGCTAGGCCAGTACCCAGAATTGTCGCATCTGATTTCCCGCCAATACGACCTCCAACAGTAAGCACCAGACTACCCGATGTACCGCCTGATAAGAACGTCCTGTCTCTGCTATAGTTTGGAGAGAGAGCGACTGTATGTACTGGTCTCCCAAAATTGCGCAGCATGACGTCCTTCGCATCTAATAGTGAAGCAACGCATACGTTGCCTTCCACGGAGGAGGAAGCCACGTAGATAGTACCCGATGGAGTCGCATATTGCCTTGCAGTCATTCTTGATCCGGCTACTGTTCCAACCGACCGCGTAGAGAACATGGAGGCGCTATCAGAGGATGGAGTGCCTTCGTCCAAGGTTCCAAGGGCATGTTTTGCAGGCGAATTGGATACAACTGTTGAATGCGGAAATGGTGAGATTGATATGGAGGTGACCGTTGCTCGGTGCGCTCGATATGAGCGTATAACCTCAAAAGTGGTGGCGGATATGACATGCTATATAGTCGTTCTCAGTCATTTGGCTAATGTGGACGATTTGATGACGAATTTGCTTACTATGCAGCCATTGTGAGTTCCAATCACCTGCGAAGGCAGTTCCATCAGTAGCAGCTCAATGCCACCATTTCGCGCTAAGAACTTACCATCTTATCACCAGAGGTTACGAGACAACTGGCAGCATCACCATTCCGATATATTGATCTGATGTCCTTTGATACGGAATGATATTTGAACCATGGCTCCTCATCCTCCTCTTCACTATCCTCGTCTTCACTACCATCGCCATCGTCATCGTCGCTGTTGTCGCCGTCTTCGTGCTCGTGTTCACCACCGCTGACTGGCGCTTCTGCGCTCAAGGCGCGATCGGATTGCGACTTACCATGGCGAGTCGCAGTCGGAGTAAGTGAACCACCCGTTGCATCTGACCCGCTGTTCGCGCGACGAGTCGCCGAGGCAGTGCTGGGTTCAGTAGAGGTGGTAGCCTTCCCCATGGCTACAGGCAGGACCAGTCAGGAATCGGCAGTTGGTCTGCTTCTCTCTGTAAATGTGGCCCCTTTATCGAAAGCATTCAGAGCCCATTCAGGCCGTCGGTTGCTTTCTGGAAAACTTGCCCAGCAGTCCTGCGATCTTGTGCGGATGCAGTACGATGTCAGTCGATGTCATCGCCAAGAATCCATAGTGCTTCCGGTTCGGCTACCACTTTAGATGTATATAAATCATATACTGGCCGCATCAACGTACGAATTAAATAAGTGTTTCGCGCCACAACTGGATAAGTCCAGTATAATCTTGCCATCAGGCATTGATCGATGTAGGAAAGACGTGAAATCAAGTGATACTGGAAATGATACGGATGCATTCATGGATTCGCTATAAGTGGTATCTGCGGTGGGGCGCGGTAATAAAGTACTTATACTTGTGAGCGGGCGCGGCTTCCATAGGCAATGACTCCCTTCAGCCATTGGCAAGACCTTTTCAATCACTATATATTTCATACCGTACCACTATACACTAGCCACTGGACGTTACGAGGGCCTCTTCTGACGTTGCATAATCAATGCCGGTGCGCGATATCATAAGACGGGACCTTGGAGCGGACAGTGCCTCGTGTGCCCTGGCACCATGCAGAACGTGACTAAATGAACAAAGCTCTGCCTTGAGGAGTTCTCCTGTGCGCGACTAACAGGACCAGATGTTAGCGCTTTTCGTTTCTTCGATCCCTCCTCAACGCTTTTTTTTCGACTCAATGTTTCGCCCCTCTGTCTTGGTTATTGACAGACTAGACGAAGTCGGATCACTAAACGCAAGCTGTAATAACCTCCATGTGCACCATAGGTAAGCAATGCCGAATCCAGCAGCTCCCATCAGGGCGTTGAGAACGAGCCATAGGTCGGGTTTATTGGGGGGAGGTTGCAATGTAGCCTCCCCCACATGCCATGCGAACATTGCAAGATACCACGAAAGGTGAACGAGACAAGTGAAGAGAGACACGCTGTCTTCGTCCCGAGGTTCGTTATCGTCTGGCGCGCCAGGTTGGCGATCACTATATATGCTAAGTGACGCCGGCGGCAATCCCAGGAGATAAGCCCAGAGCAGAGTAAGCACTGCATAGGGAACGGCCAACCCGTCTCTTTTGAGAAGGGGATACATAGTCACTGTGCCCAGTATATTGACCCATCCAATCCAGGCGCGCATACTTCGACTAAGCCCTCCTCCTGTTCCAAGCAAAAGCGTCATGGGTAGCAATGGAAGAAGAACGCTTTTCTCGTGGACTTGGAACGAGAACAGGAAAAAGGCCCATGCGCAACTGGCTAGGGCATAAGGTAGTAAGCCTCGTCGTGGATGAGTTAGAATGGTAAGGAACGAAGGAAGCGCTGCCAGCGCCGTTGCTCCCAAGGAGAAACGTTGCAGCTCATTTGCAGGGAAATGATGAAGCTTGTAGAACGTGTGGAGGGCACACCAAAAGTTGGCAACCTTGTCTTCAAATAGACCTCTCGCGAACGGAAAGACACGATGTATCACTTGAGCAAGCTGAAGAACGGTAGGGTAGATGATACTTTCCCTGCCAATTGCGAACGGCAGAGTCGAGAGAAGCGCCGGGGGTGGCAGCCCCTTAGTCGTAGCGCCTTTGCCGGCGAATACGACGAATGGCGCAAACATTAGGGCGAAGGACATAAGGGTTATTAGAGCAATGCTTAGCAATCTGCCAATCCTGAACCGTGGCGAGAAACACCTCCCAAGCAGGTAAGCGAATATAACTGGCGAATAGTACAGCGCCATCTGCTTGAAGCCCAAGGCAGCAACAAAAAAAACGCAGGCCCAGAGATATCTCTCAGCTTCAATGCTTTCAATAGCGGCAACGGTGAATCCCAGCATCACAGAATTGTACTGAAAGTGGCCGTGATCGATCAACATGGAAGCTGGCTGCAAAAGAATTGCGAGCATCGCGACATAAGCAAACCACGTAGGAATGCTATGACGGCGCACGTAGCGTCTTAAAAGTATGGCCACCGCAGGCACGTAGACGAGATGTTCGGAAAAAAGGACAGATGCACGCATGAACAACTTCAAGGAAGGCGTCTCATATCCCCGCGAGGAATCTAGTGCAAACCATGAGGAATTAATCATGGAACCACTGGTAACAGTCAGCAAGAGATGCATATTGATGTTGAAGCAAAACTATTGATGGCATACATTTTTCCCATAACCCAGCTATGAAAGGCAGTAAATGGCGGATAGTCCAACCCCCAATACTGGAGGTCGTAAAAGTACCATTGTGACAATGGCAGATGGGTAGTGATTTCAATCCAATGGCGCTGAGCTTCGAAGTCACCGTACATTGGCGGATTCCCATATCCTAGAAAGGTGTAACTAAGTTAATTCTAGGATTTGTTTAACACTGGAATGTGCAACGCTGTTACCATTACGCACCAGAATAACCCCAGAGACCGACTGCCCATCGAAACAAAGCAGCAACCATCAATATAGTGGGAAGCACCAGCCATTGGGAAACACCTGAGCGAGCAGGCCATAGGAAAGCAACCAATGGAAAGGCAGGTTTCGGACCACCTTCTGTTGATATGATCAGATGCGCATTGGAGTGAGAGCCGTAGGCAGTCGCCAAATGGAGAGCTTTACGCTTTCGCGGCTTGTAGGACGAGGGCATGGTGAGTAACCTAATTGCACGTGGAGATAAACAGTGTCAAGGTAGTCGATAAAAAAGTAATGGCCATGATATAGTCGTATCACGGATGGCGAGCGATGCTGTTCATTGCAGTGGTGATGAGATCAAGGAGTAGTAATACGTCATGCGAAACGACAAAAAAAAGAAAGATAAAAAAGAAATTTAAAAACGTCCCCGGGAAGGCTCGAACTTCCAACCTCCTGATTAACAGTCAGACGCGCTAACCAATTGCGCCACGGAGACTTTGCTTGTTATCGAACTCTAATCCTACCTTATCATTCGCTTACGTCACTCCGATTGTGTGACGTCACTGCCTCGGCAACCCACGTCACACTTCAACGTCCACGTCGTCACATTTACCGAGCAATGGATAAACCACTTCCCGTGTTGTGGCATATGCAGCCAATGACACATTTTTGGGGGTTGATTGCTGTGATTTGAGCAAAGAAAAGGCGCTCAAGAAAGGTGTTTTATGTATGTTATTAGGCAGTCCGTGACAGGGAGGTATACAGCGATTTGCTCTTCAGTCAAGACCCGACAGAAGTCCAAATCAACCCCCTTTGACACGGTCATCAGTGGCGTCCTGCGAGATGCTTCGCTACTATTCACGGTTGCTCCATACGACGTGGCATATTGTTACCCCTGTATTTTGTAGGGTCATGAAATCTAGGGGGTTTGTTCATTACAACCTCACAAATCATGGCTTCGGTTTTTACATTTGATACCGAAGTGCCCCGGGTCTGCTCACCTTGGGAAACGCGTTCTGCTCCTGCTGCCTCTCGTCCTTGTGAATCTACAAGTACCGCCACAGGAGATTGCAATGGTTTTGAGGATGTTGGCATCTCGAAACTTGATCCAGAGCCGCAAGATGGCGCTACTGAATACAAGCTTCATCTACTGCTGCGACCGCGACGCTCATTTGTCCACTTATCTACGGACGACAGCTGTCGTAGTGTCGATTCTTTCTCTGCCAGTCCGGAAACTCTTGCTAGACGTACCCAGTATTCTTCAATATACTCGCGTCAAAATCGTCTTGAGCACCTAACAACGCAACTGCTTTGGCGTCTGCAGCAATCTTCGCCTTTTCATTCTTCTTCGACGAGAAATCTGGTCGTGCCGGAACTTCCTGACACGTCCACGAAGCTTGACATCCCCAGCAAACGAGCTCCGCTCTTACCTGGGCTTGAAGAAAGCCAGGGTGCCCTCTACGAAATTGGTGTCTCTGACGATGGCACGTTTATTGGACTCACCGAAGCTGAAATGTCTGAGAGCCTGACCAATTTGACTGCGATGGCCGCCAGTTTGGGCTGTAAGGTTGAGGTCCTTAGGAAAGTTGCTGTCGGAAATTGCAAATGGGAACGGGTTACCGACAATGATTGTACAGAAACTGTCTCTGAGAAGCTCTGGGTAGTTGAGGCCCTTGTCAGTCCTGGCATAAGTGACTGCCTGTCGGCGGAGACCAAGCATACGGTCGTAGATGAAAGAAATCAGTCCACAGATCTACTTGAGACAGCCTCAACAATCCCGTATTTATCGGTTGCTCTTGCTGGTCCATCGGGCGCAGGCAAGTCCTCTTTACTTGGCACCATGGCTACTTCAATGCTCGACAACGGTCGTGGGAAAAGCAGGCTAAGTCTGCTGAGACACCGGCACGAAATAACTACTGGCATGACAAGTTCCGTTGCCCAAGAGCTCATTGGATTTCGTCCCGCACCGAATGATGCAGATATGATTATAAATTACGCCCAAGAGGGCGTCACGTCCTGGAACGATATACATATGGCTGCTGATATTGAGAAGCTTGCTTTTGTATCTGACCTACCAGGATCCTCGCGCTTTCTGAAATCCACGTTGAGGGGAATTACCGGCTGGCATCCCGAAATCGTCCTTCTTTGCGTCCCGGCCAACTCTTGCGAGAAATCGCCATCTGTCGCCGGTACCTCTGACTTGCCCCTCTGCCTTTGGTATTTGGATGTCCTCTTTAAGCTCAATATACCGGTCATGGTCGTTGTCACAAAGCTTGACATCGCCACGAAACATGGCGTAAGGCAGACATTGTCATGCTTGCTATCGGTTATCAAGAAGAGTGAACATAAGCCACTAATGCTACCACCAGAGGGAACGATTGAAGACATTAGCTTACGAACTCTGCAATCTGAAGACAAGACATCCATTTCTTCAACGGTCGACGCTTTGCAAAAGGACCCGTTCACTAATGTACCGCTTCTGCTCACAAGTTCAGTGACGGGAATTGGTATCAGAAAAGTACTTTCTTTCCTAAGATTGTTGCCCGCGCAAATTAATCGTCCAATTCATAGCTCAGCGAAGCCAATAGTGACTCCTCGAAAAGGGCCTTCTGATGTGTTTGATGTCCTTGACGTATTCGAGGTTCCCACATTCAAGGTGTTCTCGTCAACTGACGACGACGAGAATAGTGAAGGGTCGGTTGTCGTGTGTGGCCGCGTACGTCGGGGATTACTCTCTCTTGGACAGACGTTTCGCATCGGCCCTGTCAGTGTTGACGGTCGTGTTAATTCCCGCCACGCTCTCAATGGCAAAATGCACAATGGACGTCAAACAGTATGGCTGCCAGTACGCATCATAAGTGCTAGGAACCTGCGTC
Organism: Ascosphaera aggregata; assembly: GCA_024244195.1. Taxonomy (NCBI): domain Eukaryota; kingdom Fungi; phylum Ascomycota; class Eurotiomycetes; order Onygenales; family Ascosphaeraceae; genus Ascosphaera; species Ascosphaera aggregata. The sequence continues at coordinate 10,319 of JAGYHZ010000114.1, read as the reverse complement.
TTCCGGTGAAATCTCTTCACGATAATCAAATTGGTACTATTGGTATAGAATCTCTTGAACCTTCATGCTTAGTTTCTAGGGTTCGAAAAGGAATGGTTCTTATTGATGAAGCATCCTTTATCAAGGAGGATAATAATATATATCCCTGCACTGGCTTCACCGCATCCATAAAGCTGGTAGATGCAGCGGGGGCTCTCAAGTCAGTTCTCGCACCGCGAGCCAATGTCGTGGTCTACATTAACAACGTTCGTGCCGCTGCAAAGGTTTCTCAGGTACCTTACGATCTCGCAACTAAGTGCGAAAAAGGGCCGTCATTGGACGTGTCACCATACGCCAACGGCTCGGTCAGCGGTTCATCTGGGAACAACAGTCAAGAAGAAGGCGAGCATAAGACCATTGCTTTGTCGTTTTCTTTCATTTCGTCACCGGAAGTAATTGAGATCGGTTCTTCCGTTCTCATCATGCCTGGTAACATGAAGTTCTCATCATCACCGACTAGTAACCTCAGGTCACCTGATTTGCCGTTCTTCGTAGGCGACATCATCGATGTAGTCACAGAATGATTTGCTACCGGCCATGAAGGTACAGAATCTACACGGATACATCATCCCGCAATGTGATGGCCTGCTCTTCTTTCGCAGCTGGATATCCAAGATATATCTGGAGATGGCGCTAAATCCGTTCAGGTAGAGGTGCAGGCTATTTACTCGATTTGAAGCGCTGACCATTCCTCGGATCCAGGCGCGGATTACACTCTCTCTGGTCGCTCGAGGCTGACAGCAGGCGAAGTCCACAGGGTGAGGATTATCAAGGAAAAATCAATCATGTCTATATTATAGGGATATCAATCATGCTTAAATCTAAATACACCACGAAAATGGCACTTCCAAACATGGAGAGAAAGGATGGTTCAAACCTCACCCGTCTCCTTGAAACCTCTGGTACGAGAGCGGTCCGTTTTTGGGACAACGCGTCTTGAGGGTGAATCTCGGTCATCTGTCCGGCTTGACATTGTGCGCGCGAAACTGAAGAATCCCTGACGAAGACTGAGCTCCCTTCTGAGGGCCAGCCTTGTCTCTCCGCTTGAATGCGCAGCATCGTCAAACCAGCCTGTTCGCCGCTTGACATACTTCCAGGTTTCCACACCGACAATGAAGATTATCATGGCAGCAAAGACAAGTCCCCACTCCCAGCCAATTCCACGATGCCTGAAGACCTTGGTATTCAAACCAGGTATATAGATAGCTGGAAACACCGAAAGTCCTCCAACAACTACTGCCCAGAACAAGAATCTGTTCTCATAGATGTCATGAAAGAACGGGAAGCTAGCAAGGAAATCGTTGCTTCGATCGCGTGTGGGGTCGAGGTTGAACATGCTGTTTCTGAGACTCTTGAACTCCCAGGCGGATATTAGGATCAACCAAGTGAGCTCGGCAAAAAGTGCAGCTCTTGCTCGGAATACTACTCGGCAGGAGTCGTTATTGGTCCGGTTGCAATCATCGCCCAGATCATTTCTGCCGTTGCCTTTTCCATAAATCACAACGACAAAGGTAGCAAGGCAGCATCCGCCCATGATTGCGCCGTATATCAGCATATCAATAATGATCTGCCAGGTGAAAATTCCGGTTTTTGAGTCGTGTGGCTTGCGACGCATTATAGTAGTTGATGCCTTTTCGCGGCCAAGTCCGAATGCGGGAAAGGAGGATGTCAACATATTGATCCAGAGAATTTGTAGAGGTGACAGGGGGAAGACCGAAACATTCCTCAAGTCCTGAAATGCCAGGCCGACGATAAGAAGAATAACCTCGCCAATGTTGGAGGTGAGAAGATGCAGCACGAACTTTTGAATATTATCAAACATTCGTCTTCCTTCTTCAATTGCATTGACGATACTTGCGAAGTTGTCGTCTGTGAGAACGATGTCGGATGCCTGTTTGGCAACGTCGGAACCGTTGAGACCCATAGCTATACCTACATCAGCTGCGCGCAGCGATGGAGCATCATTCACACCATCTCCGGTCATAGCACAGAACAATTTGCGCCTATGAAGAGCGGCAATCATTCGCGTCTTGGTTTCGGGCGCACAACGTGCTATGACGACTGGTAGGAGGATCATGGAGTCGATCTCTTCATCAGTCATGCGATCAAACTCCGCTGCCGTCTTGACAAGGGAGTTGGCTTCATCTGTTGATACAGCTCCGAAGTTTCGGGGAACAATGCCGACTTCTTTTGCAATTGCTGTCGCCGTTGAGGGATGATCACCTGTGAGCATGTGAACGCGAATGCCTGCTCTCGTGCACTCTGCGATATCTGTCAGTACCCAGTGTACACAAACTCCATTTGATTACAAGCCATACCTTGAACTGCCCCCTTTGTCTCGAGACGTGGTGGGTCATACAAGCCAGCGAGGCCTAATAAGGTCATATCGCTTTCGATTTCCTCGCGTGGTGGCGGCTCCTGGCCTAATCGATATCCCTTTGGACCTGCCCTCTGCGCAACAGCCAAAACTCTCAGTCCTTGTGAAGCAAGGAAGTCCATCTGTTCCAGGATCATTGTCTTGCTCTGGGCTGTCATAGCTTCGTTCTTGTCTCCGACTCCAAATGATGAGCAAAGGTCAATAATCCTCTCCACAGCACCCTTTGTAAAAATGATAGTCTCATCATTTTCGTTGCTGAGACTATAGATGACAGACATGCGCTTGATTGTACTATCAAATGGGTACTCCGCCAGCTGCTCCCAACCCTGTCGCCAGAGTGCTTGCTTTCCATTGTTAAATCGCGTCGCAAACACCTGGAGGGCAATCTCTGTGGGATCGCCCATTGTCTTCCATTGATTGGTGTGGCCGTCAAATCGTACCGTCGCCAGATTGCAAAGAGCTGCGCAATTCACGAATGACTGAAGACCCTCAGTCATGTCAGGTAGAGGAGGAGATCCATTATCAAGCGCGTCTTCGTCCACCGCGGTTTTCTCGGTCTGATCGGATCCTCGTCTTGTGACCCCGAGTTTATCTCGCTCAGGCATCTCGGGCTCCTCAAATTTAAGGGCGATAGCACTTCTCATGTTGTCTCGTTGTTCCTCCAAAACTCTCAACTCCTCCTCGGCTTTCTTCTTGGACTCGGGTGCATTTTTGAGCCTGATGACACCGCGGGTGGGATTGTTAGCATCATCAGACTTATGCAAGGAGTATACACCAACGCCAGGTATCCAAGCCTGGCGAGTGACCATCTGCCCTTGAGTCAGAGTACCCGTTTTGTCAGAGCAAATGTTGGTGATGCCACCGAGTGCTTCAAGTGCATTCAGGTTTCTGACGACGACTTGACGCTTCCGCATGACAGTCATACCCACGACCATTGTGATCGTCAGCACTGCGATAAGAGATTCAGGAATAATTGCAATACCTATGATATGTCAGTCCCAGAATTCAGACAATTTGGATTCCGCCTTCTAGACCTACCGGTGGCGATAGCATAGATGGAGACTTCGCTGCTAATCTTGAATCGATCAACCGCGAAAACCACGACAGCCAGAAGAATGGCACATCCAAACAACATGTAAGCCAATTTGCTCATCTTGATCTGCAATGGGGTGCCTACTGTCAGACCAAGAAATTTACCAATCTTATCCCATAGGCGCAGAGCACCACCCTTGAAGGGCTGCAGCGCCCCATCCTTCGGTGACATTGATCGGTTAGGTTTTCTCTGCTTGGTGCCCATTGATTGAGCTATTTTCCCAAGTTCAGTGGACATACCGGTGAACACAACAATTCCTTTGCCTCGACCTTTCGTCACTGTCGATGAAGAGTATGCCATGTTCAATCTGTCTCCTACTCCAATGGTGAACTCGTCACCCTGCGCATGGAAGTCGATGTCCTTAGGGACAGGGATTGCCTCTCCCGTCAAAATCTTTTCATCACACTCGAGGTTCATGGCCTCGAATAGTCGAACGTCTGCTGGGATTGTGTCTCCCGTCTTTAGTTGTACTATGTCTCCAGGAACAACTTCTGGGGATGAAACGGTGACCTCACTACCATTTCGGATGACAAGTGCGGATGGGGAAGCCAGTGACCGCAAGGAGTCCATTTTCTTTTCCGCCTTGTACTCCTGGTAGAATCCGATGAGAACGTTGGCCACGATAACGGCTGTGATAACTCCACCCTCAACATAATCGCTGACGCCATAAGCTAACGCCATAGCGAGAATCAAAACCTAGGACAACAACAAGTCAGTTCCAAGTCCCCAGCGGTCATTATCAGCATTGGAGCAGATATTACATGCTGCAAATCAACATAAATGTACGCACAAGAATCATGGCATTAGATATTTGCTTCATAAGGAGGGTATACCATCTGGGGCCACCCTCTCCGCTAAGACGATTCGGCCCATATTGTCTTTGCAGTTCCTGGATCTTCGCATCACCTTGGAGGCCTGCCTCAAGATGCGTTCCGAGATCCTGGGCTAATTTTTCAACGGAAAGCAAGAAAGGGTGTCTTTCATAGTTTTGACCCTTGTACTGGGTCTTCTTCTCTGAACCGGCCATTCCGGTAATGCGTCTCGATAATCAGGTGCGATGGTATTCGTGATGTTCTCTCGAGTGTTGGCAAGGGGTGAAGGGTTGATGTAACATGTAGAAAATCAGCAGCAAGAATTAGCATGAGGGGTTATACTAGATTATATTTGAAATGAAAAACTAAGCAGTCGTAACTCAAATCTCCCATGGGAGAAGGCTTCACGATTTCAGAGCCTATATATACATAAGACATTACAAGGCCCCTCAGCTTGGATCTCGTGGTCTCTCTGACCAGACTGATTGAACGAGTGAAGACCACCGTACGGGGGTCTTCACAAAGACGAGCATTCTCTCTCTTAATCCACGTCAAGACCGCGGATGAAGTTGAGGTACCAAGTACTTGGCGTATGCCGCCTTGACGTATTTAAGTGGTTCCGCAACAAAACCCAGAGATCAGCAATTTGGGAAGGGGGCTTTGTAGCGCTGATGATACCATTGCAGAGGCCTTACCAAGGAACGTAGTCATCGTATAATTCGGGGCTTGTATTCATCCAAGGTTGGAGGCCCGTTATTGTTCACATTAAAGTTGAAGACTCCTGGGGTAGGCAACGGAGTCATTGGTCGCCAAGCGCGTTCTGACAGCAGGAATTTTCCTGCTAACCAAGGGCGGAGTTCACGCCCAGAACCTTCCGCAAATATCGCCATATCTTGGCACTGTATATACGCCCAGAACGAGAGCCTTGGCACTATCTTCGGCTGGAAGCTGCACACCAAGACGAGCTTATCTTGAGTGTCGGCATCTCACATGTTAATTAGGCGTGCTTGTCCTTTTTTTTTTGATGAACGATATGTTTTTCCGCGTATTGGTTGCCACGCGTTGGGAATTGCCCGCTCGTGACATAATGTTCTTGCTTGCTGTGAATGATGCCCGTCGTTCCTGGACAGGAGCTTAAGGCAAATGACCCTGACCATCGAATTCCATCCCCGTTCTCATACATGTGTAATCCACAAGCCAGTGCCGCACTGTAGACACATAGACTAAAACGAGTCGTTGTGCACCGGGATGACTAGCAGTAACCTCTGAAGCACAAATGTAAACGGGACAGGTCAAGTAACGTGTGGGACCACTTGCATGCTGTCTTGATAGCCTCGCTGAGGATACCCGCGGAATTTGCTCCTTCTCATACACCAGCCCAATGATAGAGGTGTGTCAGACCGGTCGGTGCAAGGATAGTTTTGATGGTCAAGTACATATAATAAGTGATAGGCGATGCCTTCTCGACGGCATCTAATGCATTGTACCTGCCTGCTGCGTATGCGGAATAATGCCGTTGGATTCGAATGTGTTCTAGGTCTGATTTCTCCTTCGTCTATTACTCCTCTTTCCTGGCTTTGGGGGATCGGCGATACTCACGCTTCCCTCAACGACGTCATGGCCTTGGTTTTTCAAGCGTTCTGAACCAGAGATGAAGAACGTGAGATCCCGATTCTGCTCCTTGAGGTCTGCATTTTCAGCTTTAAGACTCAGAAGCTCATTCGTCATGTGATTGATCCTTTCCATCAAGCTTGAATTAATTGTCTTCTCTTCCTGCCATTGGTTCTCCATGTTTCGAGCCAGAGATTCAAATTTTTCACAACGTCGTTCGGCGCGGATTTTGTCCCGTTCCAAAGCAGGAATAGTCTCGCGCATTAGGTTCTCATACTTTGCCATCAAAGCTGCTAATTCGGTAGTGACACGCTGGGTAGCAGACTGTGCCGCTTCCGCTGCAGCAGAAGCTTCAGAAGCCTTATCTGCTGCTCGCTCAACTTTTTCTTCAAAATAAGCGCGCTGACTTTCCAGCTGGCTTGTTAGTAGATGCGTGTATTCGACACTTATGTTCTCCAATTTCTCTCGAGGCACGGCGTCGCTCCAATCGGGTGGTTCAAGGGCGCTATCATCAGCCGCCGGGAGCTCGACAAGTTTGCCATCGGCCTGATTCTGTATGATTCTGTGTACGTAGCCATCTCCAACGTAATCCCAAACCCTCTGCGTGCTCAAATCCATTGCAAAAGCGTGGCCGGTCTCTCCAAAATGGGCGATGGCATGAGCTTCGTCATATCTACCGCAACCAACATTACCGCAGATCAAACAAACCCAGAGGTTGACGTCAGTGTGACACACTTTGCAGAAGGCGGTTTCGTCGTCTGGATCCCCCTGAGATCTTCGTGCATATGGATTCTGTGTATAACGGCAGACGGGGCATCCGCTGCCTTTCCATTTCTCAAGGCACGTGCAATGGAAGACGTGTTGACAGATGATTGTCAGGAGACCATTAGTCTCGTCCATGCGTTCCAGACATACTGGGCACGTCGGCAACTCAATAAGAGCCGGGGTAGGGGGTGCTAAAGGCCGTACTGAAAAGGAAGACGACCGGGCATTTTGTTTTCCAGTGTTGGACTCGGCTAATTGAGTGTCTTTAGAGCCTTCGGCCTCGTGAGATTTTTCGCCGTCGTCCATGCGCACCTCAATGGATTTTACGAAAACGACATGGCATGTTTCTGGCTATTGACCTAGGGTCAGCAACAACATCTCCTTGTAATGTGTATGCGAATGGCGATTCTGTCAATTGCTTACCTCCATAGAATTAAAAACCTTCCCATTCCACTCACTCTGCCATTGCCTCGCCTGTTGCGCATTGCGGAATTTCATCAACACCATGTACCTATTCGCTCGCGAGGTGCGTACCATGCGAAAATGCGAGACTTGCTCCCTCGTCTTGGGTCCCACGAATCCGAGAAAATCAGAGGGTGAAAGGTACGCGGGAACAGCAAGGATACAAAGAACTTTGCAATCCTCCGGAGAGACGGATAGGGAATTATCACCATGATCAGAATCAGTACTACCACCAGCTGGACCGGCCAAGCAGTCATCGTCACGACGGGACAAGGAAGATCCTTTCAAGAATGATGGATCGTCATCATTCGCACTCAAAGAAGGTGTGGCTTTTGCATCGCGATACAAATGCACGCAGCCATACTCATAATCCGATAGTCTGTAGTTCAATGGAATGAACTTCCCTCTGGTTGCGAGACCACCTAGCAAACCCGTACCGATTCCAGTGCTGATTTGATTTTCACCAAACGAATGCTTCCCGGCATCTTGTTTAGAAACCATATCGATACACTGAAGCGAAATGGAGCCGACTCTCAAGTCATTCAGATCGCGCACCAAACCAACGCCAGAGAACTCTGACGAACCAGCGCTTGATGGACGGCTCAGCGATGACTGCGACTGCACGGACTTCCGAGATGAAGTCACCGCTTTGATTGCCTGCGGTCTCTGAAATACTCGAAAAGCGTCACGATATGACTCTGCCAAAAGTGATGGTTGCACGCCAGAAAGTTCAGAGGAGGAAGAATCTTTCAGTAGGTCGATGGCGATGTGATAGAAATAGGCGGGCATCCCGACAAACTCAACGACAGCATGCTTCGAATCATACCCTTCTTCTCTGCAATACAACGAGACCTATTGACCTCTTTCACATAACCAAATATACCACAGTATATGGTTGGACGTAATAGTACTAATTGCACACTAATGACCTGGAATTGTTTTGACGAACTGAATCGACTGCAATCGACATTTGAGATGGACGTCGGGCATGACCGTGGCGTCTGTGGCACTTGCAATGTGGGTTGTTGGGTGTACAGTACCGTAGATGGCATAAAGACAGGGTACAATTACGCAGTTACGCAGTTACGCAACTACACAGTCACGGGCTAGTCAGCCACACGCTTCTCTCTCTGTACTGTACTCACTAAATTGCCAGCGAAAGACAGCAAGCTACAGGCGTTGCCCTAAGACTGTTACTGACCGATAGGCGCCTAAACAGCTCTAACCAGCGTTCTCCAACCAGAACCATCATGACCTGACTACCTAACTTGATCATCTAGCCTAGCCTAGCCTGACCTGACCTAGCCCATAGCCTAAGCCAGCCCTAAACCTTACCCCACCCCCCTCCAGGGCTCACATCCCGCAAACCCCAACTACTTGTACTATCTACGTCGTACTTGCGAATTCAGAGAGACCACACCTCGACCACTGACAATGTATGCCTGGCGATGGAGTAGTACGTACCAACAGATGAGAAGCCTCTGAGCGGTGTCAAGTGCCATTTCCACATGAAGAAGGAGAAGAAGAAGAAGAAAAGCCAATCCGTCCTCATGATGAATGTGACATCTCTCTTCCGTGAGTGCTCTTTCTAGCTTGGATTCCAATGAAAAGGCCATGAGCTGGGACTTGACGAGGTTCTTCTCAACTATGACTTCTGCCTACACGCTTAATGGGCTTCAGTCTGTCCTTTCTCTTGCTTAGTCTACTACGAAAGGGGGTTTCGATTTCCTAGATATGCGCCAGCAACATTGAAAATGGGCATCTTTGCAAATTCGCAACTTGCAACCTATGTCCGTGATGCAATTAATTCAAGCATCCAGCACGATAACTCCAAATCATCCCATTAACATCCGCTGTTGATTACAACTGGGTTAGTTTCCTCTCTCCGTCGACACACTTTCCAGTCAGTGCGAAGTCCTCTCTTCGTTCTACTCAAGAGGAAACACATATCTGCATGCATATATCTATCTCCATCTGTCTGTCTGTCTGTCAAACCGCGGACGGACCTCCTTACAGCAGATACCTGGCTTTTACAACCGTTGCAGACGCTCAGACGCCCGGGGAGAAAACAAGCAGAACAAGAGAAGATGCAATTCTTCCCCAATTGCTGCTTCGCGGAAAGCCTGAGCCAAGTCCTGCCTAACAAGTGTAAACTCCCCCAAAATCGGAAACAGCGCAAAGACAGCGCAAAACAGTTGCCCCCATCCAACTGCTTTTGGCTGCTGTGGTGGAGCCTGACCGACCATCCCGCTAATCAGTTGCTTGTTTCTTTTTTTTTATAAAAAAAAGGTCGAGTTAGAGCAGGTCTTGGAAGCAAGGCCGGGAGAGAAGTGTAAGCAGAAGCAAGTGTCCGGTCCGTTAACAAGAAGACGAAGGGGAACAAATTACGGCGTTTCGTGGGTGTTAATGTCCGAGCAGGTTCAAGATGAGAAGGGTTTACGGAGCATGTTGATATCATGCCTAATCCTTTCTTTCTTTCTCTTTTCTTTTCTTTTTTATTCATATTTCCTTCTTTCTAATAATCCAAGTCGATTGCTACAGCAGCAGCAGGGCCGTGTTGGCTTACTACTCTCGTCTTCATGTCCCAGGGCCGGCGGTTATTGGGTTGACGGTCCGAGCATCAACAGCCCAAATCATCCCTGCTGGGTGTGACATTTCATCCGAGATGGGTCTCGATCATGACTGTTGATCGTAATCAATCATCTTCTGCGGTTTTCAATGGGTGTGGCTCCTGTTGTCAGGGGTAAATGGTCGTGGCTTCGATCTCCTCCTTTTCTCTCTCTCTCTCTCTCTTTCTCTCGCCTTTCGAGAATGAAAGCTCGGGCATCAAACAACCCGGATTGATGCATGAATTGTTTTTTTTTCATCCTGAAGAAATTGGGAATGCCTGAAGTTTCGCAACAACAAATCAAAATGAAGAAATAGAGATAGAGCAGAAAAAAACATGTCCTTCTTTGAGAGAATCCTTGGAAAGAAAATAACAAAACCCGTTGGTGACCCAGTATAGTAACTGGTCGGTCCCCTTACGCATATGGAGAATTATTATTTTTCACACGAGAAATAATCCAGGAGCAATGCGCATGGACTGAAGGAAATGGGATGCTTCAGATTTCATTCTTCTGAACAGAATGTGAAGGGAAGTGCAGCATGGGACGACGGG
>JAGYHZ010000113.1:0-17299 GCA_024244195.1 Ascosphaera aggregata | reverse complement strand
CATTTTGCATGCTGGGAGAGGTCGACATATTAGCTGCTTGAACAGTAATAGAAGAGAGACGGACCACCAAGACTATCCTTACTTCGAGAGCCTAGTTGGGTGAGTGGCAGGGATCGCCCACGGACGTCAAGGAGAGTTTCGCAACCGTGCACGGAATGCTCTTTTCATTACGTACTGCTTCTGGTAGCAAGATTTAGAGTGCGGAATTCCCGTAGTTGGATTTATTCCTGGGCAATTGCTGCGCCTCATGCATTGCTAGGCGCAACTGATATCCAAGAGGTATTACCAGCGATGTGACCAGAACTTGATCAGTGCATTTACATAACCTGTACAGTGGAGAGGTGTTGCCTGTTGGTACAAAAGATCATAGTAGCCCTATTAGATCATCGTAGAGCTTCGATGTCGTCGACCTTAGTGGAAGGTTAGCAAGTACTCAGTGTATTCGTAGGAATTCAAACTTGAGCATACCTCTTTAACAGCTTCGGTGGATAGAATGAGCGGATCTTCTTCACCCACGCATACACTGTCCTCAATCCGCATGCCGATTCCGCGAAAATGCTTGGGCCATCGATCGTCATCGGGCACGTAGATGCCGCTGGATGATCGAATCACGTCAGCACAAAGAACTCAGAAGTTCCGTTAGCTATACGATGGAACTTACGGCTCGATTGTAATGCAATGATTCTTCTTCAATTTGTTGCCTCGAGAATAACCTGGGCAGTCGTGAACATCCAGCCCAATATGGTGGCCAAGGTGATGTGGAAACAGAGTGCGCATCGCCTATTGCAGTCGTATGTTAACTTTCATGCATCCATTTTCTAGCAATCGCTTCGAGGTAAGGCCGGGGTTTCAAAAAGAATGACTTACATTGCCCTCAGTCTGGAATCCTAAATCAGTCAAAGATTTCTTCAGTCTTTCCTCAGTGGCATCATGAAGTTCATCAAGCGTCCTGTTCGCTTTTTCGTGGCATTGATTGATTGCCCACCGTTGTGAGTCCAAAAGAGCAGAGTACAGTTCTTTCTGTGCTGCTGAGAACTTGCCATTGATTGGCCATGTGCGTGTTATGTCAGTAATATAATTGCCGTACTCCTGGAACCCGCCCAAGCGTCAGCAAGTTGGTTATTTTGGACCGGATTAGCAAATATAGGGTAGGACATACGCCTCCGGCATCAACGCAGATGAGTTCACCATCGTGCAATATGTCGTCGTTCCTAGTGTAGTGGATTCCGAGAGCATTCTATTTGTAAGCGCATGTTAGCGGACCTGGTCTTCCCACGTTGTTCATGAAGACTCAGCAAACCTTTCCACCCGCAACAACGGGGACAAAGGCCCAATCATCGCATCCATTCATTTTGAATTTGTATTCTATGAAAGTATATAGATCCCTTTCTTTGTCGAATTGCATTTTCATCGCTTCAGTGAATGCGCGTCCAGATTGCCGTCCGGCAATCCGCATGTTTGTGATCTCAGCAGAACTTTTGCATACTCGCAGTTCGTTCATTTTTGGACGAAGAGCTTGCAGCTTTGATACTGCCTGTCCGAGGATGCGCTCCCACCTCGTTGCTTCCGCTTGTGGTAATCTCTTCAGCGATATGTTCGTATATATTGAGGATGCTCCTCTGAGTAAGGAAGGCAGTTTCCCTTCCAAAGATGATATATCATCACCCTGATTGTAATATGATTATTAGTGTTGGCCGCTTCATGAGACTTGCAACAGAAAAGCGCACCTCACCTCATCGGCATTGAAAACATCAACAGCAGCTTGCGTGCCCGACCTCGTTCCCTCCCACAACTCTAGTCGCTCATTCTTCTCACGACAGAACAGATGGAACAAATGACCAGGTCCGTCTATGTTGCCTGCTTGCGACTGTCAGCATGTACATCCATCTCATGAAATGACGTCGCAGGTTTGATAGAATTACTATCTGCGAGCTTACCAATGATAGCCACGGCGCCAGGTTCGTTGAACCCAGTAAGATAGAAAAAGTCCGAATCCTGATGAAAAGGATAAAAGACGCTTCCCGACTTGTAAGTCGTCTCTGCAGCTGAAATCAATGCGACAGAACTTCTTGGGAGTCTAGAAGCCAATTTCTCGCGTCTATCGTAATACTCTTGAGCCGAAATTCCTTTCGTCACTATATTGTGCAAACAATAAACAAAACTGTCAGATCTTGTTAGTTCTTCAAAGCAGGTGATCCGGGCACCTGTTCAGTCATGATCCCCCCTTCTCTTCAACAGATCATCCTCAATTGGATTTGCAGTTACATGCAACGTCCATGAGAACACGTATGGAACGAAACGAGGGCAGACCAACATTCTCCAGCATTCAGAATATGGGGATGCGTTTCATGCAACGGTTGTCCAAATTTCAATTCCGCTGCCGAGACAAGTCGCGCGTCATCTGAAGAACAGGACAGTTGTCGCAACGGTTGAGAATGAGGAGCTCTTGCAACCACATATGGAAATAAACGTGTCACGGCCTTGCGAGCGACAACAACGCCAGGACCATTGAGCATGGGGCTCTTCCGCAAGCAGTAAGCAAGCAATCTTGTGGTCGTTCGTGCATGCAGCGGCATCATGATCCACGCCGTTCAGTAAAGGCAAATCTACCAGATCCAGCCAAAAACGATCCCTGCCAATGCAGTCCTATTTCCTAATGCAGTCCCTGCCAAGTTCTTAATTTCGTTGATAAGATTGCTCAATCCATGACTCCCTAATAGCACTTGCGACGCAACGGCCAAGATAAGGATGTCGATTTGATAGGAAATACAAGAGCCGGACCCCCGGTTCGGGAATTGTGCACCGCGATTACTATGTACATAGTGTCAAGGATGACACACGGCCCAATTGACTTTACCCGGCGCAACATCGTCAACGTCAACCTTTGGTGATGTAAGTGTGAATGCATGCATATCATCAGCGAGAAGATACTAGAGTTTGGGAAAGGGACTGTATAGGGGTCTTTTTTTCCTTCTTCTCCGTTTCTATGAATCTCAAAATCGACATGGATTTGCCGGGATGATGACCCGCCAGGGGATTACGTTCGCGCCATGGGGAATGTCTGCCGAAGACAATACGTTGCGGCCGGACTTAATGGATGCGACCAGCATCGTGAACAATATTAAGGTCGGGAGAGGTGGTATCTTATTGTTTGAAACTGCTGCGGGCAGCATCAAAGATGCGTCCGATATGATAGAGGGAAGTGATCCCATGATTTTAAAGAACTACTGAGCCAATGGGTCTTAGGCACTGCCAAAGGTCTCCTCATAATTTAGTCAGACTCCCCCGTTCTTCAGACTTTACGGTGCGCTTCATGACTGGATGACATAATGCCAGCTTCTTGGTTTTGGTGACGCTATCTGCCATGGCGTCCCAACGATTTCTCCATGATGCAGGAGTTTTGCCGGAAAATTGACGCATAGACCTCACAACCGCGTGTTGCGTGGTTGTGATTATCAAAGTGATCTTCACGTCGAGAATAGGAGCCAGTCGAAGTTGTGATTACTTTCTCTTGACTGGTACTGTTAGCCGGCACTTTATGGTCCAGTGAGATTGCCTCAGAGGTCTATCGATCATGGCCTGCTGTGCTAAGTGCTGCTCAAGGTATAAAGGGCGTGGCACCCTCTATCCAGAGAATCTGCCTTCCAGAATGACAAAGTTGAGTCTGGATTCGCATGAAAGGGACCAAAAATCTTCATGGCTTCTCCCTCTACATTTATAGAAAGCCCTTTGATACAGTCGCCGGCTCTTCCTGCGGCTCCTGTATCGGTCTATGTCCACGAAGACCCTGAAAGAACATTATACCCTTTACTGGCGAAAGGTGTGCCTTACACCGGCTCCATCCTCCGAAGAATCCAATCTGCCATCGCTCAGGGCTCTAATGGTTATATACTTACAACCTTTTCTCCTTCAAATATTCCATCGTGTCGGTCTGCTACCCCCTGGCTAGTTGCTTATGTCGACCTACTCAACGGTCCCGACTCGCAAGTTTGGTTCTATTCCAGCGTCGAGCAAAACGGCACTTATCCATTTTCTAATACTCAAAGGATAAGTTTTCTACGAGTTAGTAGCGAGGTCAAAGCAATTGTTCGCGCTCAGGCTTTCGAGATATTTGCTTTCATCACTACACGCATTTTTCCATCATATGCTAAGGAGGTCCGATTGTCCGGCTCGAAAATTACTCCAGTGCCGAAATACAACGTCCCAGCACTACATTCCGGTATCTGTGAAATTCTCTATGGAGATCGACAATCGTGCAACCTTTCCGAGAATCTTCTCTTGGCATACAGATACCTTGTTCCAGTAAATTACTCTAATTGCACATTACCTCGTGATTACTCTTACGCCAACGCGCAAGGCCAGGAGGGTATCCAGCCGGAGCACTATGAATTGATCAATAGCAAAGCTCTTTACAAGCGAGAGCCTCGTCATATCCGAGCCATGGTATATACCGTCACAATCTACTATCGTGGTGAGGAACCCAGATTGAAGCCCGATGCCGACGGCCAACCCGTCGCTTGGCTCGGAGTCAATGTAGACGGCACACTCACGTCATTGTACGTTGATTCGAGGCATCGGCTGCAAAACCTGGCTATCATGCTCATTGGTAAAGCGATTATGAATACATGCACAAACAATGGAATATTTAAACCGATTCCAGGGGAGGCCATGGATCAGAGGTGCGTGTTCGGCGATGTAGTTGCTGAAAACCGTTCGAGCCATATAACTGGAGCAAAGTTGGGAGCAATAGGAGCTTGGACGAGTTCCTATACTACAATCGAGGTTGATATGCAAACACGATCGCTTCATCTATCATGCTGTCCTGCGTTGAGAGCAGCTCTTAAAAAACCACAGGCTCGTCTTTAAAGTCTACCATATTGCAACTCATATACTTACAGCTGTATGCTGTTAGATAATGAGTGTCCTTTTCTGTTTTTTTTTTTCCTCAGATATACATCATGCATGCATTTTTGACCAGTCATCCATCGAAATCTTAAACTTTTCTCTTCCCAGCATCATCCTTGTAGCCTAATGCCCCCTTAATCCCTGAGCTGGGGCGTTCACTTGGTGAAAGCTCGCCAAAGCCCATAATAACATCGAATGATGTAAAACCGTCTAGCATGAACGAGTCGCGCTTGATCTCTATATTATCTTGAGATACAATACTGGAGTTGCCCATCAGAACCCGCTTGGGTGTCGCATCGCTGCTTATATCAGTGAAGCAAAACGTCCGCATGGCTGAATGTCAAAGCGCTTCACTTATTAAGAACGCACAGTGTCTACGACTCTTTCGACGACTCGCACCTGTTCGAATACAAGGACCAGTACGGGGCCGACCAAGATAGCAATTGACTGTTAAGTGCAGAGGCCACATAAGGGAGGGCGACTTATAAACTTATTACTGGGTAATAGTTGCCCAGATCAGTCTGTCATTATCAATGTCCGGGCCTGGACATGCATTCTTCATTGGCTATCATTGCCGAGGGCTTCTCTTCTCGAGGATTATGAGTCACTACAGCGGGTTGCTCGCATTGTAGAGGTTTGATTGGTAAGACATCCCTTTCGAGGACCAATCTATGAACCCTGCCGTCACTTGTGACCATAAGGCTAAGTGAACGCGGTCGTATAGTTGTTGCTGCATGATTAACGGCCCATTGAGTTGTTGAGGCATGAATTCGTACTGGTAGAAATCGGTGCTTGGTTTCATGGTTACCGAGGTTCTTCAATATATAAGAGGGATTCAATTTGCGGTGTTTTACAGGAGATTCAAGGAATGGTTACGATATTAATAAATTGGCGGACTGTTCAGATCTTCTCTCTCATCCCTCTCACAAATTGGTGTCCGTCATGAATTATCCAAAGACCTCTGACAACGCCGTTAAGAGGTACAAGGATCGAGGTCTGCCAATTCCCAATTCCCGATGTTCATGCGGTGTGTCGCAGAAAACCAAGGCTGATTGATTTCCATCACCAGCCTCATATGAGCTTGAAACCATTCATAGTTTGATCAACAGCTCATCAGTCACTCATGTGTCTTTCAAGGTTCCCGGCTCTGATTTTCCAGCAATTCTGCCCATGATAGGGCGCATGGGCTCTTTCCAGTACCCATCTGCAGACCTAGACGAGCCTATGGATTGCTATCTGCATGGATATGTTAGTTCCAGAATCATCAACCTGGCACGAGATGAGTCAGATAATAGAGGCATGCCGGTTTGCATTTCTACAGCAAAGGTAGATGGCCTCCTCTTAAATCTCAGCCACAGCAACCACAGCTACTACTATCGATCAGCCATCTTGCACGGCTACGCAAAGGTAGTCACGGATCCGGAAGAGAAGGTGTTCGCCTCGAACCTCGTCACAGATGGGATGATTCCGGGAAGGACGAAGCACTCTAGACCTCCCTCAAGGGCTGAATTCGCGAGTGTCCAGTTTCTACGGGTCAAAATCGTGGACGGCAGTGCTAAGATTCGATCCAGTGCCGGTGACGACGTGAAACCTGAGAAGGGTAACCCAGATGCCCAGAAGAACATTTGGACGGGTGTCATTCCCGTGTGGGAGCAGTACGGAGAGCCAGCTCCGTCAGGGATAAACGAGGTCCAGAAGGTTCCGGAGCATATCACATCGCATATTGCGAGTTTGAACAAGGAGAATGAAGAGTACGCTCACAGTGCGGCGAGACGCACATAGCTGGGATAAGGGTGTAAACCAGTCAGTGATGACTCTGTCAAGTTCATACATGAGAATATTCAGTCGCAAATCTGCTTTGTATAGTACCGTTCATACAAGAAATGCTTCGATCTATATCACTTGAGGGTCAAGTTGCTAATCAATCACAATATCAAACAAGGGTATGCATTCTTCATCACCATAAGTGAGTCCCAACCACTACAGAATGACCAAACCACTTGCATTGCCCAAAAGGGCTGCAGAATTGGGTGTTCCCAAAAGCTGCTTCCTGAAGGACAACTCCAAGCCCTCTCACAAACCCACTGTACACCCTGCAGCGGGATACGGCTGTCAGGAAGAGTCCAGCATACATCAGGCCGAGCAGTATGCCTCAACGCAACTTGAGTGAACTAAGCGGGCATCAATACCACCCACTATCATTGAGAACGGGCCGCAATTCTGGATTCGAACATACAGCCAAGCTTCCTATGTCATTCCAGACAATCGCATAATTGAGTCAGAGCTCCAACAGTAGTTTAGACCCATGGATTTTCGTGCGCAATGCCATTGAGGATAGAGTCTCGAGATGCACGTGTTCTAGAGACCGAAGGACTCGCAATGCCTGTGAACCGCACCAGTCTTCTGGCCTCGTAACAGAACGATATGACAAGATTGAAAGAACTGCGCAGAGGGCGATTCCCGAAGTTGGGCTAGGATAAGACCGCATTTCAGTTTGTCGTTGATCAGGAACAGGACAGTCTTGTCAACGTCATGCCATCATTTCAAGGCATTTTGACACCCAATCTCGAACATCTGATACCTAAAGAGAATGAAATCTTCAATAGGTGATTTCCCTCGGGCATCGACCGAATCATTACGGATGAGGTTGATCGCCTCGGAAGCAGCAGACGTATCGTTCTGATGGTCACCAACAGTGCCTTTTGCCAATGACAAACCCTTTGGGTAGCCACGAGATTGCAAGCTCACTTGTCTCATTCAAATGCGAGGACAAGATACAAATCAAGGCAAGAGGCCCTCTCTAGACCCAATTAGCCGCTCCAAGAAGAGTAACTCAGGCTGATGCGTAGCCCCGTTCCGTTAATGGATGGCCGTTCTAGCTGAGTTGCTTGTCCGGCGTCTATCGCCGTGTAAGACCAGAAGATATGCTTATCTTGCGTGGAAGTCGTCGCTGAGTTTATCACTCTTTTCGAATGCTACGGGGTTGCGGATCAATTGCAAGTTTACACGCGGTCAACCGATGGTATCGGACGAGATCTTCTGCGCAGGTATCACCATACGCACCCGTTTGCAACCGATTGAAAAATCTGGTTCGGTGTTTCGGCGATGAACACCATCCACCGGCTTCCTCTGCTCGTGCCAAGGGGATCCAGCGCCATTGAGACTCAAGATCTGTTCAAGGACGGCTTAGCTGAAGCATCCGTCAATTCTTGCTTACAACCATACGATGCAACCGTTGGCGAGCAGCAATGGTTAGTGAAGGATTAGGGTACTCTCTTTGAGTCAAGTCCTCGGCAAACAGCATGGTTTGCACGACGATTGAGTTCGTTACGAGACCTATCGTCGATTGTTGGTTTACGGCATATGCCATCTGGAGACACCTATTCATTCGCCAACAGCAATCATGTTGGTAGTATTGTTGTCACTTTTCTGGATTGACGGTGCTATTGTCAATTTATTCTGACGTGCAGGACAATAGAGCGGCATTACCGTGACAGGAGGATGTCGTCGATGATAAAAAGGTGACAGGAGGCACGATGAACAACAATTCATATATCATCACCATTTTTTTTTCTGCAACTGCTGTTATCGAGTACAGACAGCAGAGAACGTTGCTCCAGCATGTCGTCGATATGCCTTTTCATCCTAGGGTTGATTGTCTTGGGTGCCACGACGCCTGTGGATCCCACAAAATCACCGGGTCCCATCTCAGACCACGAGCGAGACGTTAATCTATGCCCTGAATCCTCATCTGGAATATGTTACTTCGGTATATTCCCTGTTCGACGACTCCTCGTGTCTTGATTCATGCTGACACACGGTTAGGCGCCATTTCTTCTGTTTGGATGAAGGAGCTCCAACAGGAAGGAGTATCCGTGTTTATCTACGACGATAAATGCAGTATCATTGCATCAACAGTTCTTCCCCATGATAGCACTCATATTGAAATCAACACGCCATTGTCGAAGAGTTTCACACTCAACTACTTCGCTGGACAATACACCTCATTCTGTTATGGTCAAGATTGTCACCATAAACCGACCGATCAGGCGTCAATGAACTATACGGTGCTCCATGATAGATACCTCCTCTGTCAGGAAAGATTTCGCTGCTGAGAGGATGGGACAGGGCACGAGACAATATTGCTGGGTCTGGTTAAACTCCTGTTCACGCACGTGTCTCAATTGAAAGGGATTATCGCCTTGGACTTTCACCCTTTCATTACCCCCCCGCCCCCTTCCCCATCAAATTCTTTCATCCGTTCTCCTTTCTTCAGTGACCGAATAAATTTCGCAGCGCAGTCTCCAGACAGACTTTTCCCACCAACTTCAGAGACCCTACGGGAGCACTCAGGCCATTCCAGAATTAGCTCTTCCTGTTTCCCATTGGGCATTACTTGACCTGTGTTACCCACTTCGGGACTTTCTCCAGCACAATCTCAAACTCATTTGATTTTTCTGTTTCAACGATGCATCAAGCAAAAGAAGATTATATTCCGGGTGGACGCTTTCCTTGGGATAATTATAACGTGTCAGTTGTGTAAACACTCCTTCCTTCAACATACGCAGTGCTGTTCCAGGCCATGTAACAGACCGTAAGCATTCGGATCGGATGATCAGACGGTCACGCAATGTCTGCGCAAGACACTGATTCCGCAACAACGGGATTGTTTGCTCTAAAGGAGCAAAAATAAAGCAAGGCGAAGGAAGTCCACTCATCCTAACTCCTTGGCATTTTGGCAGCCGCGAGATGCTTCTGGATCACAAGCGCTTGCCCCAGCTATCAGCAGCTCATGATACTCCTTAAAAAGAGCTACCCTGTTCTCACCCTTACCGGATCTCTGCTGCTCGCCTGGGTGCCGCGTCGCAGCCCATCATTCACTGGAAACGAGTAGCAAGACGTCATAGGTGGCTTCCATCCGAAATATTTGGGGATCAAGAGCTGACATATTGTTATACTGGTCTGCACGGATCAACGCAAATTGTGGTCGTTCCACAGTTGAATGCACCAATTGGAGCGGAGAGAACGGCCGAATGTTGGAGATTGCCCGGGGAACGCTTCAGTGACCTCGGAAGCGATGTTGGCTCTCAACCATGGTCAAGTAGAAGCGATTGAAGCATCTTTCCCCAGCCGAATCTTTGGTATGGCGGAAAAAGCTTCTTAGGTGAATTTCACGGTCGAAATGGATAATGCACCATACACTTATGCTACACAGATGCGGGCAATGTCGACGGGGGCTTTCGTACATTTTTCTATCAACGAACCCATTGGCGCGCTCGAATAAGATTTTCATCTCGAAATTATCCCGCATACCAGCCCTTGATCTTTCTGCTCTTACATTACCTTCCCAGGCTTACAGGTGATGGCTTGCTTTTCGGTGACCGCATACCAAGCTCAGATTTTTTGCGCATCGGCCACCTCATGATACTGCGCCATGTACCATTGAAGTTGGAGCTCTAGGAAGCCTGACGGGCACAATTGGACGATTTTAAAAGCATACCCGGTTAACTTAAAGTCACTGATACTTCGTTCTTTCTTTCTTTCTACCTTCGGCCCTGAGGAGCCCCACTTTCTACCGAAGACCATATGTCTCATGGCTCGTTTTGCAGAAGGTATTGTCTGCAATTTGGCTCTCCACAGTCCATAGTCACCTTACTTCTGACAGAGGAAAGCTTTTAAAATGGCACGTTTGCCGCCTTTCCTTTTGATCCTTTCCGACCGCCAAATTCTACGCTCCGAGGATTCCACGTCTCCCAGATCGACTTCGATTGAATGCACCAAACCTTTCGCTCGTGTTGCTGATCTATGCGTCGCCGATTATTTATCTATCAAACTCAGCAGTTCTCTTTCTCGAGAGCACTGACAGCTGCTTACGATCGTCAATTCGTCTGTCAAGCTTCCCGTCCTACTATTTCAGTTCATTAAAGGTCCGAAGGCGATTTTACGTGCTCACTAAAGCCGCGCTGCAATCCAGTGAATTAATCACTACTTATCACTCAAGCCCAAGATGTCCGGTCAACAAAATCAGAACAACGCCTTGAAAGCAAGTGCGTCGACGAACATGGATATTCAGCGTACAAAAATTGATCCGGAGATGACGATGAATATATTGGGCTCGAGTCTTGAAGAGCCGCACGCACTGCTTGAACATCAACGGCAATCAAACCATCAAAAGGACGTTGTCCCTCCACTATACAATCCTAATGCCTCCTCAGGAGTGGGAACAACCGCCCCCTTCCTGGCGAATTTCAGCCTGGTCGCTGAAGCCGCTAAAAGAGCGCAACTTGCTGTCATGACGAGAGACCTCGATGGCATGTCTCTAAGTTGAGGCCGTTCATCATTGAGGTTTGCACGAGGCTTGCACGACCTGGC
Organism: Ascosphaera aggregata; assembly: GCA_024244195.1. Taxonomy (NCBI): domain Eukaryota; kingdom Fungi; phylum Ascomycota; class Eurotiomycetes; order Onygenales; family Ascosphaeraceae; genus Ascosphaera; species Ascosphaera aggregata. The sequence continues at coordinate 6,022 of JAGYHZ010000113.1, read as the reverse complement.
ATTCAGTTGCATCATCTAATATTTATAAGAAGCGGATATTCATCTAGCAACAAAAACATCACTTAATCGCTTTCGATATACCGACATCTCGACACCTTAGCATCTGGTTCTACTTATTTCAACGTCCTGCAAGCGACATGGCGTTATTGGAAGGTTCTCTCATTGAAATTTTCGGTAATCTCTGTTGAGACTCTTTGAGGAGTCCCAATCTGCATCACTTCCATTCAGGGAGCGACGACCCGCTGTCATCGCAATGGCATATTTGTTTTGAAAGTCGATGACTACTTGTGTACATTGACGCAACGTGTTGACAGCTAGGTGGCATCATAGAATTTCTTCTCTTTTCTTCATGACAACGGATATGGGATCCGCCTATCTACAAAACTAGGATAAAGATTATCATCATATGCACGTATACTGCAAATCAAAAATCTTACAATCAATCCTCTTGGAACTGTTGTGGCGTCACAACTATGAATTAGTCGGTGCTTCTTCTGAAGACATTATGATCTAGGTGTTGCTGTACTCTTCGACAAGCAGCAACCTCAGAAGGGACATGAGATTCCCGCGGTTTCAAATAAGCGTTGGCCTCACCCTCCCCGGAGACATCGGCACCAGAAACCTCACCGCTGCCGGTGCGAATGAGAAGATCAAGGGAATATGCCTTCTCATTCGTGGTGATCTCGGCAGCATGGCCGAATTAGTCAATAATCCTTTTAGCACCGGCTCCACGGACTACGATGCCCTCAGTATCGTGTTTGGCGGAATCGTGGAGAACAATTGACCGGCATACTGATGTCAGCATAGTGGGTATTGACACGAGGATTTGACGTGACATTTCTGACATCAAACACACGACGGCCGGTAAGGGAAATGAAAGAGGAACAAAGGACTAAGGCTCTTCGGGAACGAGTTGGCACGGATTGCCCATATCGGTCATATTGAAAGAGTCCATAGTGTTGGATCTTGGTCATTGTGGCATAGTACGCTGAAGGAGTGCGGCTATTCATCACAACAGTGGCCCCGCGCTTATGGGCTTCGGTGCTTGCTGCCACAGTAATAGCTTCGAATGAATTGTAAAGGCCATCAACAGATAGCAGTAGAGGGTCTCATAGTGCCTACTACAACTGGATTTGAGCAGTTGACAGCGGGGTTCACGAAGAAACGGTTTCTTCAAGAATGTCGCTACCGTGGGTGATGACGACACCTTGCATGGTGGGATTATTCAGACGTATCCTTTGATGTGGTTGGAGATTTCGAGCTGGAATGGGTGTACTAACTCCCAAGCCGATGTGAAAGACCTCTATCCCAATGGATTGGCTTGTTGGTGATTTGAAGCGCGGCATTAATGAGTTGCTGAACGCTCACAGCATCAGCTTCGCATCCCGCACTGTCAGTGGCGTGGGTCTGAACCGGCAATCGTGCCCTTGTGTACATCTATTAGCGGCATATTCGATGGTACAGATATGAGATAGAGTGCAATTCACCGGTAGCGAAATCGGTGATGTTAGGCCTAGTGCTCGTGCGGGTGAATTGCAAACTACCAAAGTCTGTAGAAGCGATGGTCCCGTTGCCATGCGAGCTGTTGCTTCATCTGGGCAAGCGGCTGAAGGAGGGACTAGCAGTGACGGTCTTGCTCGACGCAGACAAAGCCAGCGATACCGAAGCTGTAAAGCTTGGAGCCACCACTGTGAGAACAGTCGAAAAGATGCTCGATGATGATATGCACTGACTAGCCATAACTTGGTGCGCCCTCGTCCAGGCAAGCTGCGCATGGCACCGCCGTCTTATAAGCTCACCTCTGCCAGAACTTGCTAACTGCAGTGGTCTTAAGCAGCTCATCTGGTGGTTGGAATCTTGTCCTGACACATAACACCGCAGAACCGCGGAAAAGAGCAAGATCCCATCAGATAGGACCTTCACAGACCGTTGTCGTAAGGGTCGCTTCTTCTCAGCAGGCAGCCTGACTCGGCTCCACGTTGTGCCAAGTTCCACCCTGAGTTGCTTATCGTCGTGGGGAGCAATTTACGTCGCGAGCCACCGTTACAACGTGGTGCGAGAACTCATTTGAAGCCAGCCAAGTATCATCGCATACGTTGCATCGCCAATGGCACTCGCAATGATTGCTATGCTGAAGCTATTCCCCAGGTATGCATGCATATCAAGCTTTGTGCGTTTGGGATCGAAATCGCCCAAGTCCTGGTGTAAGAAGCCACCCCCCGATTAGAGGCATGGAGCTACAATACTTCGATAGCTCTCCGCAACGCTAATGGGTGCTTTTTTCAATGCCGTTGTGTCATTTTTTGCGAAGACAGTCGGCAATGGTCCAGGGGAAGCAGAAATATTGAGTTAAAGTGATGAGATCATCTTTCGTAATAGAAATTTTTGATTTTCTGTAGTTCGTGAAGGGATCTCACATGATTGGTTTTAAGACAACAGAAACAGCTTACTGGCTCGCAGTATTCCCTGCTCTCTTCATTTGACCATCACTTAGGAATGTAGGACGTTTGTCGTTGCTTTTCTTCGGTCTTTATGGCTCATTGATTGAGCAAAATTCGAAATCCATTGGTGACTATTTCGCTGATGCAGGTCATGGTTTCGTGATGGATCCGACTCCAGCACTTGGCAAGCTGTATTTCATTTGGCAGAAAGACCTGTAGTATGGTTTGAAAAGAAGGAGAGATTTTATTTCTATCATCCGAAATGCGCAATGTTTGGAAAAAGATAGCTAGCGCAATGAGAGAAAATTAACCCCTTTTCACGGTGCGGATACTATCTGGGGTACTGCCCACCAGGGATGCCATCGTGCCTTTTCATCAACCGTAGGAATTAGAACTTTCACGGGCAATGGCAGCCTTTGCTTTAAATTCTTCGTCTCTTTCTTCGTAGTCGACTTCCCCTCCGGAGAGGTTTCTGACGAGGTATTTACTCGGCTTATTGCTTTGTTCAGTTGATTGATCGCAAGGCTGGTTCCGATGCAAGCTCGTAGACAGTCCTTGGTATCTGCAACCCAGTCTTTGAAAATAGGTGAAGAAGACTTGGCAGAATTGCTTGATGACGTCCCAAGGTTTATATACTGCTCAATTCCCCGCTTGGCTTCTGAGATTGCTTGTGTGGCTCTGCTGAGGACCGCTTCGTCTGAATCGGCAACCATCGTGGAGGCTTTTGAAAAGGCGTCAAATGGCATAACCTCCGGAATTGTTATGGGAAGGAAAGGTTTCATGCGCAGCTCATACTTCAAAGCGGCGTTGGAGTATTGCCTCTTAGTTTCGTTCCCCGTTCTCGCTTTGGGAACGGATTTTAATGGTTCCAAGAGTTCGTATCTGTCCAGTAACACATACATCGCATGCATTGCTATAGCGAACGCATCAACTGCGATGAGCTCGACCGACAGTAGTTGCAACCCTGAGAGCGTAGACTCGAATTTTGCTTCTACAGCCTTTTCGTTCGAAGATCGGGAAGCGCTAAAGCAGTCACTTGATGTGCCGGCTCTGAAGGCAGTCCTCCACTTTCGCTGTTGATGCATAACGCACACCCGAATCCTGTCGATATGAGTAAGATGACTCGCGCATAATTGACTAAGTTGATAGTAGATGCCTGCAATTTCTTCGACAGCGTAGATTTCAAGTTCGAATCCCATCTGTATGATTTGCCGCATCAGCCGTAGTTTGTGATGGTAGATCCAGCTGCTTAAGGGAAAGGAATACGTGAGTTGGTTGGTAGAATTGCTGGGTGAGGGTGAATAGAGTGAGAGAGCTGGCTCTCTAGTCAGCTGCTGAAGCTGGGTATCAAATTCCTCGGCTTCACTTTGAATGATATCCCAATCAACCGCAGAGTGAGTCATGAATCTCCGAACTCGGCACCGGTTAAGGCAAAGGGATCGATACATATCGACAAGGGTGGGTGTAAGGCGCTCCACGAAATTATTCATTATAGTAGCAATGGCGAATCGTGGGTCTTCAGGATGCTCGACTTTCGCATTTTCTGGGTCAAGCAGCCCTAGGAACGTCGGTCCCAGACTTCTGTTACGACTATGAGGTAGGACTAGCTCAGCCAAACTGTCGTATACGAATTTCTTCAACGGAATGCCGTCTCCAATTTGAATATCGGCGGAGCCGGCTTCCTGTGGCTGCGATGTTGCATAGCTGCCTGTTTGTGATGACTGATGTTCAGAAAGGTGACGCTGATCTGCTCCCAAGCAGTATGTAGACGCGTGAATGATGATGCCTTGTGCCAGACATCGGATATAGATAGATGGCTCCCTGCCTAATTGTGCAATTCCGTGCTTATGTCCAGGCCGTTTACGCGACATGAAAACATTGGTGGCTGCGAACAATGATTCCGGACCGTCGTAATTTTTGACCAGATCCACGAGGTCAATAGCATCTGTGCACAACTGGCTCAAGAAAGGTAGGGCGGTGTCTACTGATATTGTGTCGACTATTGGCCTTGGCGGTACCGTGCTAGCAAGGCCACGTTGAAATTTTGTGTTGAATGATTCGGGGACTGGTTTGCTGATTGAGACTCTGTGTTCCTGATCTGATAATGATGACAATATCTCGGTCAGATGTTCTCGAGATTCCTCGAAACAGGACGTATCTTCGCTTCGGAGGACATTCAAATCCTCATCTAAAGCGATCAAAAGATTACGTCTGAAGAGAAGCCGACTGGTCAAAGCATCAATCTGAGCTTGCATAAGTTCTCCACTTTCAGAAGAGATGTCCGCAGTTGGGACCTGCCTTTCCAGCCAGGACAGGGCCTCATCAACCAGTGCCACTACCTCTGCCGTATGTATATCTGACAAAAGCCTGCGATTGAAGAGTTGTGAGACAAAGTCTTCCTCTTCGAAGAAATATTCCAGTGTGATTCGATTATGCACTCTATCGCATGCCTTCACTAGGGCCACGCAAAAAGCGCGCAACACCAAGGAGACAAGTTCTGGGGCAATTGAGGGCGTTGTCGTATTTCCTGTGTCCGGATTGGATACGTTCTGATATGCTGTATGACGACCCTCGACGGACCTGTCGAATCTAGCCGATTCAAGACTCCGTGGGACTGGCCAGAGTATTCGGTCTATGTATATAGAGGTGAAAAGTGTTTGCGATATTGAACGGCCCATATGCCATGCTGCCTGACGAATGACCAAAACGCGAAGGTCAGCGGTCAGCCTAGACGAGGCTAGAATAGCAACGACAACAACCTGACAACCCGTGCGGCGTGCTTGGATTGGTCCGAGGCACGCTGGGAAAGACGAACCTCATGGCATAGAAGCTGATCCATTATACCGACAACCTCCTCTGGGCGAAGTTCACGCAGTACGTCGTAGTCGTCTTCGAGAGTTTCGCCGGGAGCGAGATAACCACTATCCATTTTTGGATCCATGATCTATGAGTCGCGACAATCGGATTGGTCAGTAATGTTACTCGTCCTGTCATAATTGAACAGACGGAAATTGTCCACCTCTAAAGCGCAAACGGATTCGAATAATGTAAAATGCGGTGCCTTAACCAGTTGAGCAGCATTCAAAGCTGCACATCCAATGAGTGTCAGATATGATAGATCACCGACGAAATGAGATAACGATAGAAACAACACTTGCAAGATGCAAACAATACCGGAACAGGCTTCTGTAAAGACACCTGTTATATCAGTGACAGCGAGCTTGTTTGGCCCGACTATACGAGAAGCCGTTGCATTTGACTGCAGCTGCGAAGACGACGTCATTGTGGGCGAGCAGCTTGAAATGACTGAAATGAATTGAGGCAGAGTTCTTTGAAAGCATGGAATAAAAGATATTGAGGAATCATCCACCTAGCTCAGACAACATTCACTCTAGGATACGACATAAGCGGTATGATGTCAAAGTGACCCTTCTTTTTCTTCTTCTTCTTCTGCTTCTCAATTGAAGAAGCCGAAGAAGAGAAAAATCGAACGAATTCAATTCTCAAGATGAAGCAAAGCCCGATACGAACGAACTCCGCGGAGGAGAGGTAAAATAAAAAAAAAATAAATAAATAGATAT
>JAGYHZ010000112.1:0-17304 GCA_024244195.1 Ascosphaera aggregata | reverse complement strand
GCGTAGCTGTTCGACCTGATTGATGAAGTCTTTTGAAGACGTCAGGACCCAGGGAAAATAAAATAAACAAATATTTCATGATTGAGATCGATCGCTTTTCTTTAATTGTTTTCACTTTCAATTGGCCTTGGACTTTTCTTACTTCGCATCCTCTGTGAATCATGCTCTCTCGTGTCGTCAGAGCGCCGGCTTTCTCCGCCGCTGGGAAAAGAGCTTTTTTCCCTCTTCTGGCAAGACGCTCCGTCACTACTAATGCTGCCTCATCTCATGCTCAGAATGTTCCTGCTGTGAGTTTAGGCTTTCCTAGGTCAATTGGCTAACTGGTTCATTCTATTGATGCCAGTTTCTTCATCTCCGGGATCTTGCTAATTCTCATCTCTTTCGTTCACCACAGGAAGACAATGAGCCCTTCGAGGTCAAGCTCTCAGACGAGTCTTTCGAGACATATGAGCTCGATCCTCCACCTTATACTCTCCAGACTACTAAGGCTGAGCTGAAGCAAATGTACCGCGATATGGTTAGCATTAGGTATGGATTTTTCCTTTTTCTTCTAAGCCCTATATTGATACTCAATACTCCTAATACTCCAATTTCATGGTCTAATTATTTTCCGTCGCAACTTAGACGCTTGGAGATGTCGGCAGACCGTTTGTACAAGGAAAAGAAAATTCGTGGCTTCTGCCATCTTTCTACCGGTCAAGAAGCCGTAGCCACCGGTATTGAACATGCCATCTCCAAGGACGACAAAGTTATCACCTCCTACCGCTGCCACGGCTTCTCCATGATGCGCGGTGGTACCGCCAAGTCCATTATTGGTGAATTGCTTGGCCGTTGTGGTGGTATATCCTACGGTAAAGGTGGCAGTATGCATATGTTCTCTCCCAACTTCTACGGTGGTAATGGTATCGTCGGTGCTCAGGTTCCTGTTGGCGCTGGCTTGGCTTTTGCTCAGCAGTACAGTGGTGAGAATAATGCAACCGTGACTTTGTACGGTGATGGTGCTGCAAACCAGGGTCAAGTCTTCGAGGCCTTCAACATGGCCAAACTGTGGAATTTGCCTTGCATCTTCGCTTGCGAAAGTGAGTTATATCAACCATTTCCTCGTCACTACGTGACAATTGCTATACCCCAAATCATGTCACATCGCTAAACTGATCATTCACTAGACAACAAGTATGGTATGGGTACAGCAGCCAACCGTTCCTCTGCCCTCACGGACTACTACAAGCGTGGTCAGTATATTCCCGGTCTCAAAATCAACGGCATGGACGTCCTCGCCGTCAAGGCTGCCACTGAATATGGTCGTCAATACACCATTTCGGGCAATGGTCCTCTTGTCTTTGAGTTTGTCACTTACCGTTACGGTGGTCACTCCATGTCTGACCCCGGCACAACTTACCGCACCCGTGAGGAGATTCAGCGAATGCGTAGCACAAATGATCCCATCGCTGGCTTGAAGCAGAAGCTATTGGATTGGAAGGTGACAACCGAGGACGAGCTGAAAAAGATCGATAAGGATGCCAGAGCAGCTATTGATGCGCAGGTTAAGGAGGCTGAGGCTATGGAGGTCCCTCCCAACACGGAGAAGATCTTGTTTGAAGATATCTATCTGAGAGGAAGCGAGCCCAAGTGGGTGAGAGGTCGTACACTTGATGAGACCTACTACTACTAGTTGGATTGGGTTAGCCTTTTCTACTGCTGAGAGATTTGTTGGCCAGATCTGATGTCAGATGCGTTGCCATCCATGATTTTTTTGGTGCCCTCATCTGGTCCCTTTTGGATCGCCATCATAGTCCCATGAACTCAGATATTGTACATCATTAGCAGTTCTACCACGAACATCGGGAGATTGCAATCAGAACATATGGCTGTATAATTCTTTCCTATATGAGTTGTATTAAGATGGAAAGATTTCAAATACTGCCTCACCAAAGATGACGAAACGCGACCCGGGGTATCTACATCAACTTTTCCATGAACCGACCAACGAAATTATTCACAATCCCCCTTCTCCCTAAAAATATCCAACAAACATTCCGCCTCCTGCGGGTTCAAGCACTCATCTAGCATCTCATTACACATGTTCACAGTCTCCTCCTCTATCGCGGCATCAAGCACGAGACGCTCTGAGAACGCAATTCGCGTCATGGACACTAGGAACTTCCGCGCTACCCCCCGTAGTTGAGATCGTGCGTACCCGTCAATGCGACGGATTGTAGAAGCGCGGAGCTTCGCAGGGAGATCAATTTGTAGGGCGGCAGTGTAATCGCCTGTCGTCGTGGAATAAGACTGGACAGGTAAAGGTTCCGCATTCTCATGTGTCTGTTTGGTAAATGCGTGTAGAACGCTGTAGGCCAGACGAACTAGACCGTTAATTAGATTAGCATGGCGTTTGGCGTCCGGCGCGTGTAAATATAATGCTATCAGCTCATCGTGAATGCTATTGAAGATATGTGGGAGGATAGCATGATGCTGCAGAATTAGGCGAGCAACACGGTGGTTTGTCGGTAATTTTCCAGTATCGACTTCACTTAGGAGGGTATGAGGCGTGTCTGGAAATAGCGAAACAGCGTCGAGAAGGAATTGCATGACTCGCAATCTGAATGCGGACACCTCTGGGCCGTAAGGTTCGGAGCCCTCGTCGGCGCTCAGAGGTTCATGCAATAGATGTGCAGCGCGTTCCAAAATAATCCGCTCATTATCGACCTGCATTTCGTAAGTAGCCAATAGAGGGCCAAGAGACGTTGGGCGGATACTATGCTCTAGTATTGTTATGACTAATTCAAGGTCGGCAAGCAATTGGTACGAGTTGAGCATCTTATAGACGAAATCCCACCGTATACACCGCCAGAATTGCATCACATGAGCTGAATTGCCCAAGCACGCAGATAGAGCAGCTTGCATCAGCGTCAACGCCTGCGTTGAACTGACTTCAGGGTGCACTAGATTCTTTGGTGTCGGCCGCTGGCTCACTCTGACAGGCCGAGGGTGGCCCTGTTTGATGCGATCTTCACGCTGCTTTTCCTGATGGGTGGGGGAAGCAAAGTATCGTTGATCTGCATTAACCAGGCAGACTGACATCAAGGCAGGTACGAGATCATCGATCAACCTTGGCACAAGGTTGATTTCCCTGCGATTATTGATGATGTAAAATAGCATGTCCATGAGCAAACCCACGATTTCATAAACCTTCTCCGTTATGCAGCGTTGCAAAATAGATATGAGTGATTTGGCATACGCAACCACGAAGCTCTCATGAGGGCAAGTCAGTAACTGGCCGAGAATTATGGACAGGACAGACTGATGTGAGTCGGAGGGAAGATGATGCCTGGCGAGAATTTCGAGATCACGTTCCTTGCGCGGGAATGACCGATGATTTAGGATTTTTCGCATATGCAGCGAAGCTCTCTTGCCATTTATGAAGGATACCCGCTGCTTCTCAAAAACGTCATGTACAGCTTCAATAACTGTCGTCTCCTGTCTGGGCTGACTGAGCTCTAATTGGTGGTTCGCCTTAGTAGGTCGTGCTGGGACTTGACGCTGTCTCTTGGCCAAGGGCCTAGATGGCGATGTCATCAATTCGTGTGCCTTGAATCCATCGTCGTAGGTACATTCACTCGTGAGTTTCGAAGTAGCCGTAGCTTCCCTCCGTTCAATATGTTCATTGTCTCTATATTGTTTCGGTTCCGGCTTGGAAACGACACCGATATCTTCATCTTCAAACCCTTCGCCGAGAGATTGATAAGAAACTGCTTTAGACGGAGATGGGGCGGCTTCATCAGCTCTGTATTTGGTCTTCCGTGAAATGGTTTCTCTGTCGTGACTCATGGTTTGTAGATCATGCTGCAAGAACAAATGGTGGTCTCTCAATTTTTCCTGTTCCTTCCTGACGCGTTCCAGCTCTTCTCGATGGTGTCTTTTCGCTTCGTCCAAGTCATTCCTCAAAGCAATTATCTGCGTTAGCCGGATTTCGTCCGCACGCGACAATTTGCGCCTGATGGTTGCAACCTCTCCATTCTTTGTCTCCAGTTGTTCTTTGGCGATAACTAGTTCACGAGTTAACCGCTCAATCTCGAGTCGCATCCGATCATTTTCTTGTTTTCCGTCATGATGTGAAGCGACGCGTGAGGTCTTTTGCCAATTGATTCCACGTTGAATATCATGATTCTCGCATCCGTAATAGCCAGTGATATGGTCACTGTTATGGTCATGGTCATCGTCATCGTCATAGTCATCGTCGTCATCAAAACCATCGAACTCGTTCTTCGCCTGTCGGCGAACTCTTTGAGGCTTCACATCATTCTCGACGGTAATATCTCGAAAATGCAACTGTTCATGCTGAGTTGCGAACTCGACGAGATCAGCGTCGCTGAGACCGTTGTCGTAGAGAAGATTATGGTCTGAATCATCCGCATCGAAGGCCATGCCATTCGGAAAGGGTAATATGCGGCGCAAAGATGCCTGTCTGTCTATTGCAGGGAGTGGTACTGGGTAACAAGCGTCGGCCTGCTGGCCTGGAACAATCTCTCCCTTTCCCTCTCTCTTTCTCTCCCTCTCTCTAGATATATGTATATCTCCGCTGCTCCTGCAATGGAAGCTGTGTCTTGAAAGTGCAATGAATTGATGACTGTATGGCAGAGAGCGCTCTCAAAATCCCCAGAGAGATTCGTGAATGATATTGCGAATGTACCTACAAATGAACGCGCAGTTAGTCGTGGTACAGTAAGAGCAAAATAGGATAGAATCAATCATATCATTTTGCAGTAAAAAGACAACCTAATCTTACCCAGAAGACACAGCGTATGATTGAAATGATCTCGATCGATTCTCGCTGTGTCTTATCCCCGGTTCAGATCAACCAAGAAGTTCGCCCGTTGCCAGTCTGCCTCACCCACTCAGCCAAGAAGAAGCATTCCGCAGAGCAGAGTGACAGAAGAAGAGAGACTTCTCATCTCAGTGTCTTCGTTTCGTTCAAATACTCATCATCTTTTAGATTGCGCCCATTACGCCCTGTCATTTCACGCAACTTCAAAGGGATACACAGGTGCGAGGGAGTTTGAGTATTGAGAGATTGTCCATCGAAGTGATATCAGATCGGTCTGATTTGTGCATCTCATTGCTTTGCCTGCTTAATTGCTGCCATCCAGTCGTCTCTTGACCTTCACGGTTGATATAGATATTGAAAAGAGAGGCTTCAAATCGCATTTCTTCTTCTTCTTCTTCTCTTTTTTTTGTGCTGGTCAGTACTCGACTCGTCTCGTCTCGTCTTGTTCAGCCACCGCGTGCTGTTCCTCTTCGATATATAGAGAGAGAGAAAAGAGAAGCATCCCATTCGAAAAGACCAAAAAGACAAGTCACGACAACTGTTTACACCTATTATTCTTCAGTCAAACCCCCATCATCTCGTCTGAGCTACATGACGACGCTCTTCTCGATTTCCTGCAGGCCTCTCATTTCATCATGTCAAAAGTGCGCAGAAACGTGCGCTTTCCACATCGCTCCGGCGACTCTGCTACAGCTAGAGCTACATCAACAGAAGCCAGCGACTTTTCATCAAACCCTCCCAGTCCCATAAGCAAGCATTTCAAAGCTGCTGCTGCTGCTGCTGCTGCTGCTGATTCCATATCTGAGGATGTATGAGAGTTTCTTCCAAATCTGCAATTACCAATTTCTCTCCCCGCTCGCCTTTTCCATCTATCCATCCATCTAAGCGACCTTCCCACTAATGCACTCATTCGATCGTCACAGAAACCTGTCACGAGCTCTGGTGGTTCCGACTATGAGAAGAAGAAGCAGACCTTCATCACTCGCACAATATGGACGTTTGTTATGATCGGAGGGTTCTTCCTAGCCATCTTCTCTGGTCATATCTATGTCATTGCGATCGTCACCACTGTTCAAATCGTATCGTTCAAAGAGGTCATCGCTATCGCCAATGTGCCTAGCAAGGCAAAAAATCTCAGGTTTACCAAGTCATTAAATTGGTATTTTCTTGCGGCTACCATGTACTTCCTTTATGGAGAAAGCGTCATATACTACTTCAAGCACATCTTGTTGGTCGATCGCATTTTGTTGCCCTTCGCCACTCATCACCGCTTTATCTCCTTCGTGCTATACATGATGGGTAAGCCTTTTGGCACATCTTCTTTTACAGCTAATTGTTCGACTCGCTCGCTCACATTACATGTGGAAATCATTCCATAGGTTTCGTTTTCTTCGTCGCCTCTTTGCAGAAGGGTCACTACAAGTTCCAGTTCACTCAATTTGCCTGGACGCACATGGCTCTGTACTTGATTGTCGTACAGGCCCAGTTCATCATGAACAACATCCTTGAAGGCATGATCTGGTTCTTTCTCCCGGCGGCTCTTGTCATCACCAATGACATCTTCGCGTATATCTGTGGTATGGCTTTTGGTCGCACCCAGCTTATTGCCCTATCTCCAAAGAAGACTGTGGAGGGGTTCCTTGGTGCATGGATTTGGACTATGCTCTTCGGCTTTGGAATTGGCAACCTACTCATGCGCAGCTCCTATTTCATCTGTCCTGTGAATAACCTCGGAGCTAGCATCCTTACGGGACTGGACTGCACCCCTAACCCTGTTTTTACTCCTGTGGAATACCATCTCCCACATTGGACACATATTGATCAAGGATTTATGATTGCTCCTATGCAGTTCCACATCTTAGTCCTTGCTACATTCGCCTCTTTAATCGCTCCAGTCGGCGGCTTCTTCGCTTCAGGTCTGAAGAGGACCTTCAAAATCAAGGATTTTGGCGAGTCTATCCCCGGTCACGGCGGTATGACTGATCGAATGGATTGCCAATTCATCATGGGCTTCTTCGCATACATGTATTACCACAGCTTCATCGCGACACACAAGACAAGTGTCGGCAGCGTTATCGAGGCTGCAATCCAGGGGTTGACGGCCGAAGAGCAAATAGAGGTTATTAGAGGTTTGAGCAAATACCTCTCCAATCAGGGGGTCATCAATGAACAGGTAAATAAAATACTGACTCTCCACATCGTCCGATGAAAGTAACCCAGCTAATCTGGAATGACTTAGATTGTGGACTGTTTGGAGCTTCAGTAAACACACCACGGGTGCTTGCAGATGTCATTACTTCCCTTGTCGCATGAACAGCATCATCACTACATCAGATAAGTGGCTGGAACTCAACATCTTCTCATCCATGCCTGCCAGCTTTTTGCGATTTCTTCGGTACTACCCGCCACTATTACCCCTCCGCGAAACATGTTTTTATACTTTTCTTACTCCTGCACTTCTTTATTTCCTCGTTGTTCTCTCGACACTCACCTATTCTATATCAATTGCAAAACATTTCCACTATGTCGTTTTTACCCCCTGCTATTGCTACACGCCCACCTTGAGAAAAGAAAAAACCTGCGTATGAGAGCGGCTTCTTATGACCATGATAATGTTATCAAGGCAACAGCCATCAACCACATTAAATTGAGCACTCAAACATGACGGAATAGTAGAACAGTTGGATTGTCTTCAGCTTTTAAGAGTGGAAAGGAGGGGATACTGAAAAAAAAATCTCCTGACCCAGAATCGAACTAGGGACCTTTCGGTAGCATTGAAAACCATTACAGCCGAACGTGATGAACCAACTACACCATCAGGAGTCATTTAATTCCATATCAGATTTGTGGTATATGAGCATATATGACGCAACTTAGATTTGCCGCGAAGTTGAACACGTGGATCACTAATGGTGTATTTGTATTGAACTATCGCTAAGACATAAATCAATCAACTGAGTATGGCAGAATAGAATGTGATCAGCTATGTGGCTTAGGATTCAAACCAGTCAAAAGTATGAAGACGGCGGATTGACCACCCGGTGATGGCAATTGAACGGAAAAAAGCGACGACAATCTCGTAGTCCCATTCCAACATGTAGCCCCGGATTGGCCTCATTCTCCCTGTGATATGCCAGCTCAACTCCAACCTCGCTTATCACCCACGCGTGATACATGCAACATTCACTTCAATGCACCTTCAAAAGCAAAGCGGGATGCGTAGCTGTCGCCGTGACACATCGACACAAGCTGTGAACAGCTGAGAGGAGGAGGATTTGCTCGATGTGAGCGACACTTTTGCAACTCAAGTGATTTGCACTAACCTAGGCCTTGTTACCACTCTGCAGATGCGGTGGCCTTATGAGCCGTGTGAAATGTTGCTGCGTCGGAAATGTGACTGTCTTTGACAAGGTCGATAGAAATTAGATCCAAGTCGTAGCGAGGGGAAGGTCGCATCGAGCCGCATCTTCTTCCAGCTCATCGCATTGCATTCGACAGTCCGTTCCTGGTCTGTGGTCGGCAAAAGGGATGCAGGAACGTAAAAGCAGCGCAGTACTTCGAATTGCGGGAAGATAAGGATTCACGATTTGATCCATAGTCGAGTCTCCCAGCACCCTTCCTCCTTAACGCCATCTTTCCCACCTTTGCGCCTCCTCTCATTGCGCTTTCTTCGTCGCTCCTCCCGCTCTCTCGCCTCCTCTTCTTCTCTCATTCTCAGCCTTTCACCCAGATCCAATTGCGTAGCCTTTCGTTCTTCTTCGTCCTCGACTCTTTTCTTGTGCGCCAAGTACATCAACCTTTCTCTGACCTCTTTCAGACCTGCACGCTTCACTTCACCGCTTTGACCGGTATTAATCAAGTGCTGCTTGCTGTTCAAGTGCTCAACAAACTGTAAATTGTCCTTGAATGTGAGGTCGCAATCTGAACAATAAAATCCTGCGCCGCGACCTCGCTTTCCAACCGCTGCACCTGCAGGCACAATAGTTGTCTTGCCCACCATGGAGGCGACATCAAGTCGCCTGGCGCGAGATGTCGTAGCATCAAGCGAACTCCAGTCCACGGGCGCATGGTACTTCTTCCCCAGCAGTTTGGCTTCATAGCGCGCTTTGCGTTCCTCCTTAGCCTTGGCCTCATCTGAAGCGGCCTTTCTTGCATATTCTTCCCGATCCCATGTTCTTCGAAATGAGGTATCCGACGATGGAGTACCGTAAGCTGATTTTTTATCCGCCATTGTTCAGAAATAGGCGGGTCGCCACAGTCTCAGACGTGTACTGGAAGTAGGTTGGTTGAACAACATCTTGACGTCAAGCAATGATGAAGGATGCTTTGACCGGCACGGAGCAAAAAATTTCCGCACGCGGTAATCCCAGACTCTTACAGTACGTAGCTATTCAGTTGACACGGCCAATACACGACCTACTTACTGTACGCTTTTTGTTGCGCGAAGAGATCATGATGTTCTCGCTTGTGAAACATCGTGGCAAATGGGACATCGCGTTAGTCGACAAGCCTGAGTCGTGCTCAAAGACGTAAAGCAGATGAAGTTATATGCTATTTTGTCATGTTCCACTATATGTACAAAATGGAGGGTTTTGTCTCGTCTTCCATAGCTCATAGGTTTATATGACGGTGCAGTCCTTCATGCAGGACGACGGATGCCTTTCGCAACTTCTTGATCATACGCGTCCGTCAATTGTGCTGCTTGAAGAATAGCCCATCGCAAATGACTGATTCCAAATGCACCGTCAGCAACTCCCGCGTAGGCAATTATCTCTCCCTTGCCAGGCAATTGTCCCGGCTCCATATCCTTTGGCTGCACTAGTTCCTTCATTTGCAGGAGTCGCTTTGATAGGTTCTGAAAACCTTCTTCGCAGTAAGGTCTGTTTTGACGTACAACCTTCCTTTCCCAAGAACCTTTCAGCACGTGGTCGGCGCGGTTGAGGATTACTTGGTGGGGTATGCCGAATCGCCTCAAACGTCCCAGACACTCGATGTCTTGCATTTTCGGACCATGTTCGGCGTTGACCGTCAGAAAAACGTAGGGACTGGATCATAAAGGTTAGCTCACATGTTTGGCAGCACGGGCGGGACTAGATCGCGCAAACCTCCTCCTGTTGATCAAATATCTCGCAAACATCTGTGCTCTCTCTTCAGAATTTTTGGACGCTAGACCTGGAGTGTCGACTATAATAGCTTTATATTGATGATAATCAGTACACCCAATGGCGTAGGGAACCAGTTTGAACTTGCGACCTGGGACGGCGTTCGCGGTGGACAAGTACTGTTCAAAGATCCAGTTCAATGTCAACCGCTTCTCTCCATTCGACGCGGACATGAAGACAATCTCCGGGACCTTGGGTTTCTCCAACTGGTGGTACGCCCTGGATGGAACCAATCTCTTCGATGTATGCTCTTCGGAGCGAAAAAATTCGTCTGCCCATGCCAATTGATCTTTCGTCGGAGCGGGCGAGTCCCAATATAGGCAATGATCTGAAGTCTCGAGGTCCGAATTCACCACCTTGTTCCACTGAAAGTTCGATATGTGGTTTGGATCGCGGGCCTTGGGAGGGTCACCCATGACCTCTAACTGGACGTGTTTAATATGTGCACCAGCTGAGGGTATGAGATTGGGTTTTTGGCAAGCAGCAGTCAGCCCCAAACCCTTGACTGCTGCTCGAGAGATGCTGAACTGCGCGCAAAACCGTTAGCTCTACTTGATGAATATTGATGACGGGTAATGTGATTGCATGCTCAGATGGGACTCACAGCCGGTCGAATTAGTGGCAAAGCCATGATGTAGATGCGTATAGTTAACAGAATTTCTTCCTTCACTTCAATTGCAAGGAATAAGGGAGAATAAAAATCACGATTAAAAGTAGATCATTGGCACAGATTGACCAAGCAGCAACTGCTCGCGTTTTGATATGCCGCCGGATAGCTGCTGCTCATCGCGTACAAATTTTTCAAAAGCAGTCGAGATGAGACGCTATCAGCGCCACAATCGTCTAAAGCGTCTATCGCGCTTGTGTTGAACGTCAACTTCAGCGTTCCAGGGTTAGCCATAGTCACGTTTCGAGTCAAATACTACATACTGCATTGTTGTCACAGTCCAGCTGAGGGATAGGAATATATATCTGATTGACATGGGTATAATATGTCTAGTCCTGCGAATTGAAAGCTATCTCGTGCCGTGGTGTCCTAGTCAAATTCAGAGTTTTCTGTGGTAATAATGTTGCGGGAAGAAGCTGTGCCATTACACTCAGGGTGACAACCGCTCAAGCCTCCATCTGAATTCCCCGTGCTTCTTCTGCTCATTGGTTTCCTTCGCTTCCAGGCTATGCATTCTCACGTACCGGAATCGGTCATGAAGTCGACTTCTTCTTCCCTGCCAGAATTCCACCGACTCTGGGACTAGTCTAGCTCCTCCCCAGAACGGAGGCAAAGGGATATCGGCCTTTGTAAATTTATTTGAGGTTTCTGAGACCCGTTTTTCCAAAGTCTGGCGGCCATCATCTATTTCCCCTCCTTCTTCCACGGCTGCATCTCTTATAGTTGAGAGAAGCTCCCCCTGAGCAGTCCACAGAATTTTGCTCTGCTGACTAGCCCAAGCGCCCAATTTTGAGTTGCGCTCTCGTGTCTGCCAATACATCATGCTTTCCTCACGCGTGAGTGCTTCCATTATACCCTCAATGCGTACCTGACGCTCAATAGTCGGCCAGAAAAAGGTCAAGGCAGCCCAGCGATTCCCGCCTTTAGCATTGGACTCCTCACCTGCGCTTTCTTTAACAAACCCCGACTCTCCATCATCTGTGGTGCCAAAAACCTCTGATCCTTTCCCATGGACGCTTCCCCAATTGCTATAGATCACCCAACCCCTCTCATCAAGCTCTTTGAGATAAACGACTCGTGCACTGACGCGTCCAGTCTCTATATTTGCTGTAGCCAATGTCGCTGTTTCCGGGGCCTCTGCAGGGGCAACACGATCATCTCTAAACCATGTATTGAACTGATGTAAAGGATTCGTTGCATGAAAATCAGCAATTGTGAGAGGAGGATTTACAGTGAATTGATGTGCACGCGCTGCACTGCTTAATGCATTCTCGTTAGCCGTGGGAGTTGCCTGGCCAGAGATTGATTCAACTGTCCCAGTGCCACTCTTCAATCCAGATGCTTTGATATCCCCCGGAGCAACTACATTTGCAAATCAGCAAACTATTCACAGTAATAAGA
The DNA here is from genome assembly GCA_024244195.1 of Ascosphaera aggregata. NCBI lineage: Eukaryota > Fungi > Ascomycota > Eurotiomycetes > Onygenales > Ascosphaeraceae > Ascosphaera > Ascosphaera aggregata. The sequence goes on along the minus strand of JAGYHZ010000112.1, from coordinate 5,249 downwards.
CAAACAAACAAACGAACAAACAAACACGACCACCTCAAGTGACGACTAGTTGGATGATGATTGCGAAGTTGCACGACTGAATGAATTGCAAGCACAATCTCGAATCTTTCAGTGAAACTCCAAACTCACATATCAGTCTTTTAGGGTGGTCCTCAACCTGACTCCGAGGAAGCGGCTTTTTATCATGCTGGCCTTTATCCCCACCTCCGCCTTGCAAACCAAGCGGCATCGTGGATAATGTAGATCCTTGACTAGAACCAAACGTCACACGCGAATGCAATTGCCAATGCGCAACGCAACCAAGCCTATCTACATGTGATAAAAACCCAGTTGATGAGGCACAGTGGAAAGACGGGATGAACTGTATATATACCCGCGTCAACCTTGAACGTAGGTAAATAGATAGGTAGAACAAGTAATGAGGTAAATAGGTAGGTAGGCACGGGTTCCAAGTACAACAACCGGAGGGTGGTCAGCAACGTCCTGAAAGGGAAAATGGTAAGCTAACCTATTTTGGCTAGCTTCAAACCTTGCTTCATTTGTCACATGTTGAGGTAATCATTGCGTCACTTCATCCAAGAAGAAGGGTCAACTTCATCCAGCAGTAAAGCAGCCTTGCTCACTGCAACAGGTACTATGACCACAAATGCAACCAGACTCCATTGACATCGAGGACGGTCAGTGATTACCTACTTATAGCTGGGACAGGTCTTCTTTATTTCTTTTTGCATTTAATTTTGCGTGGTATTCGGGTTTCGTCTGGAGATTGCAATCATGTCTCTTCGCGTGAGGGAGCAGGCAGCCGGCACTACGGGCCAAGGCCAGGATGAAGAGACGAGGACACGGCCAGATTGTGACGTTGTCTTGAACTTAGCTGTGCAGCAATTAGATCAAATGAAGGATAGTGGACTTAAGGATCCTTGGGAGGTTATATCGCTCTTTGGGCATACCATTTTTACGTCTTATAAGTTCGACTTGGTTGGGTTGACAGATGACTATGCTATCAGTTAGTGCATCTATATCGTTGAGATGTATCGGATCTGCAACATAGTACCAAGAAATGCTAACGAAATTCCCTTAGAAAATGCAACTGTTTTGCGAGTGTTGCCAGAAGGATGGAATGATGAAAAAACGTTTACATTCAAATACATTCATCCCGAAGGATCACCCAACAGGAGCTACCTTTTCAAAGTTAGGCGGTCGGAAGACGACGCCATTTTACATTTTTTTACAGTTGAGAGACAGCAGAATTGCGAGACAAGATTGTTGGAAACAGCAAATGTTATGGTACAGGACTTTGTAGACGTGAGCAGGTTGCCGATGGCGCACCAGGAACTCAGCAAGGACGCTTTGAGAGGGGTATTCAAAGGAGATGAAAAACTTCACGAACTGGCTGATGTATTGACGGAAAATGTGACAAAGATAGCCCCAGGCATTATTATTCCCGTTAAACCGGATTCACTTCCTGGTGATGAAACTGACTTGAGCGGTCCTAGCTGGTGTGGCACCGAGGCCGCCGCGGGACCACCAAAGGAAGATCGAACGCAACAAGACTTAACGCGTTCTCGTTTGCAGGACCGCGAAGGACCTCTCCATCGTGTCTCTGGTCGCCCGTATCTGGTTAATGATACTCTTGCTGCGCCACATTCTCATCAGCGAGGGCCTACGCCTGATTTTTTGCCTCCGAGATTCGACGACGAGTACGGAATTTTCCGTCCGCCTGGCGGTCAATTTGATGGCAGACGCTCACAAGGCGGTCCTCGGCAACCCAACCTCGGGGAAAGGGATCTGTATCCCCAAGGGCTGGGCCCACATGACCAGATAAGGCCTCATATCGGGCCCGGGCTTGGTCCAGGCGGTAATGGCGGTATGCACCCGACTCCCGATGATCCTCTATTTGCCGGAAGGGGGGAAGATGGGGCATTTGATCCACAAGCACCTCCAGGCGCCAGATGGGATCCTCTCGCTCCAGGCCAACCGCGACCGGGAGGTGGTGGTCGTGGTGGTCCTCGTGACAACAGAGGGTTTCCTGGACCTGGTGGTTTTGGCAGCGGTTTAGGAGGAGGGTTTGGAGGCGGTCTTGGTGGTGGCTTTGGTGGTGGTATCATCTAATCGGTTGAGCTCTGGGGCAAGGTAGTAGCCGGGCGTGGTATAATACCAACATATTTTCAAATTGAAGAAAGCATTCCCATGCCAAGAGCATGGCATTCAGTAAAGCTCAATTCGTGGCAGAATATCCTCGTCGTATCAATTAACCTCGCTCATTGAATATCATTGTTCTAACCGATAATTATCATGACGTCACACCGGTTCATGCCGTTGCGCAGAAATGCAGCTTTCACGCCAAGGCTCCATGGTAGATGTGATAGCTTATTTTGTAGCTTCAATCCGATTAAGAACAAATGACGTCGTAGCGAGACTTGTATCCAACCCACGAAAGATCAGCAATAACCGATGCAGGCACCTATTGAAGCGCCATGAACCCCGCTAAAAGGGCAAGCTAATTTCATGGCAGGCTGTCGGGTCACATGAGGGGTGATGTAGAAGCAATTGCGTCACTCGCAATCTCATGTATGAAAAGTATGCAACGCACAGTGCCTGTTGGAGCGTCTCGTGGCGATACGATCAGCACATAAGCCGGTGCGCAATTTCGGTCAGGCACTGAGGAAGAGTGACACCCCAACGTAGTTGTGAAGAAGGAAAGGTTGAGAGAAGCTGGGGCAGCACTAGTTCAAGTGCACAGGGACCTATTCGGGTGGAAGTACCGTGTATTTCTGGCATTCGGGGGATCGGGAGGCAGTGGGCAGGTTGGAGGGGGTCCAGGATCTTGATGCCACGGAGGTCGGATCTTGTGAGATTTGTCAACAAGAAATAACACTTGCGTTACTGCCATGATTGAAAGATATTTCGGAGATAGAGAGAGGTGCACGATGAATTGTTAAATGAAGGCAGCTTCAATTGGATGAATGGGGGAACCACTTGGCCACAGAGTAGGATTTCTTGCTGCGAGAGGGTGGACACCAACTGTGCTAACAAGCTGTCGAGCAATAGCTTGCGACAATAAGTCCATCGCACCGATTGTTGGCGCACTTGAGGGATTAAATACGATGAAGCCCTCCGCACATGGTGCACTGTTGCTTCAGAATCCAGCGACTCATATTACCGATTAATACTCCCGATCACTGCGGATCAGACATCCCTCACAATATGCCAGCAATAGTCCGTGATGTGGCAGGGCACTGAGATGATCGATCTAACCCAGATACATGCGGATGAGGCACATTATCGCATGCACTGTCTATAGCTTGTATTACTGTACGAGCTTCGTGAGCACGGTAGCATCGATTCAAAGTGGTCCGTAACTGGAACGACCACGTCGTTCGGCTGCTATGTGATACCGCCCTGAAATCAGAGTGTATCGTGAAAACAGCCGGACCCATGCACGTTGAAGCTCTGGAAGCATCCTGTTTCAGGATTTGCGAAGGGTTTAAATTGGATTGCCTTTCCGCGCTGTGCTGCAGAAGCGAGCCTTTCTTCATAACCCCGGAGTGTGGGAGCCATCCGCCAAAACAAGAGAAGTTGAATGGCTATGTACAGCATGCGCGTACGGGCACTGCCTTTGAAGAACAGCTATTCCTCTCGCTTTGCGGACATGGCTAACCATGAAGTAGAAGCGCCTCTGATGACATCAGACTGATTATTTCGTCAGATAAAATGATGGCGGGGTGAGGTGCGCACGGCTGTCCTATACCTATGAACGTACATACACATCGTACATACTACGGGAATTTCGACGTCAGTTGACGGTCATGGCCGAGTGTCAATATCATCGATGCCAACCGGGAATTTCCAACAAGGGACATCTAAACCGTAAGCAGCTTACCACCGTCACATATGTAGGCATTACCTGCCGTCTGCCGGATGATGGCAATGGCAATGGCAATGGCAATGACGAAGTGTATCTGAAGGCAGAAGGTAATAGGAGATAGGACTCACCGTATAATTTACGTAGGCCGGGTCATTGCAACACCCTGCCTCACCCCGGTCGTAATAGATGCGGATGGTGATTTGCAATAGATAAGCTGTGCCTTGGCGCATGAATAGACTAAAGCATAGCATTAGTAGGATATGGCCTGAACGGACGCTATGGTATGTGAGACTGACAGCACATATCTTTCGTCATGAATGTATGTTGGTATCAAATCAGTCTAGTCTTCGTCCACAAGCTCTTGAGGTGCCTGCGTTGATATCCATTCCTCCATCAATGTTTGACCGTCCTTGAAACTCGTAGATGCCTCCAATTCGCCTTGAGGCACCTGTTCAGCTCTCACTGTTGGATCTTTACTGGCTTTGCGACGGGTGATGAGCAAACAAAGGATCCAACCCCAAATACTGAAACCTTCATATGCTACTCTTGCTGCCAATTTCTTATCCTCACCCCTGCATTGGGTTGCAAACACGCGCTTTGCTGGCCGTGCTCCGCCACTCCCTTCTCTCGGAGTAACCTCGTTGGAGACACTCCGCTCGCGCTGCTTCCTATGACGCCGTGTTGGACGAAGTTCCTCTGACTCAGTCTCACGGTCGTCGGTAGCGCTAGGGATGTCTTCAAGATGCACTACAAGCTCCTCCTCATTCGTGATTCCAACAGGCACAGAAACACCAGCGACATCACCTGACTCGGCGAACATCTTCTGGCGTGTCACCAATGAATGTCGGGTACCGGTCTCTCTCAAAAATATTGCAACTTCGAAATCATCTGCTTTCACCGTCAATGTCTCTGTGAACGACGTTTTGAGGAGCTGGCTGAAACATACCCTCAAGGAGTACATCCTTCACTGGTGCACTTTTCTTCTTTCCCGATGCCTTGCGAGCATTCTCCTCTCGCAATTTCGGGAGAACTAAGGGTCTAATTGCCGCGATTATGCGCTCTATGACAGTGACCGCGGAGTACTGATCTGAAGCCATCCGCACACTCGAACGACTTTCCAACCAGCGTTCGTCCCCTGGATCAGCGAGGTAAATGCGACATTCCAAGACGGAATGATTACTTATGCGAAGATAGCGACGTATAGGCGCCATGGTGACATTCCAACACTCAGCTAACCTTGACCCTTGACCATGCAACCGCTATAATTTGCCTTCTCCAGCGTACGTAGCTGCTATTGAGGACGTATAGAAGGTAAAGATCCGCATCGGTTGGAACTATGTCGTTCAAGCGTGGCTCAGAATCACAGATTCCGGTGTAGATG